>JAPMOQ010001087.1:59484-93548 GCA_026543055.1 Argiope trifasciata | reverse complement strand
TATACTGAGATCAAAGGAGTTTTTATTCATTTTTATACCCATATACTCGCTTTATAAGCTGAAGAACGATTCTTCAAACTATTTTCTCGCATACCTAATCACTCACTTTTCGGTTCTCTTTTTATTAATGTATCCCATAAGATTATTTTCTTCTTCTGAAATGAATATGCAATATTTACTGTTTAAGATATCATTTATTTTGTTATATAAGAACCCTTTCGTTCCATTACCTTCTTTTATCTCCTTGAAAGCCTCATTATGCCTTCTTTCCAAAATTTGTAGCGTTTTGGATGGTTGATTTAAAGTGCTTTTCACGAGGAGAATTTTGTAAGTACAGAGAGAAATAATAATCAGATGGAGCGAGATCTGGAAAGTATACCGGATGCGGTAAAACATCCCAATCAAACTGTAAGAGTTGCTCTCTCCCAATCAAACTGTAAGGGCTTCTTTTCTCAATGACTCATGCAATATGTGGTCTCTCTTACGACTCATGCAATATATGGTCTCTCTTACGACTCATGCAATAAGTAGTCTCTCTTACGACTCCTGCAATATGTGGTCTCTCTTACGACTCCTGCAATATGTGGTCTCTCTTACGACTCATGCAATATGTAGTATCTCTTACGACTCATGCAATATGTAGTCTCTCTTACGACTCATGCAATATGTAGTATCTCTTACGACTCATGCAATATGTAGTCTCTCTTACGACTCATGCAATATGTGGTCTCTTTGCCATGATGAAAAACAACGCCTCGTCGGTTCATTAATATGGGTTGTTTTTTGTTTTGTTATGATAGCTTTCAACTGATCCAGTTGATGATAGTATTTCGTTGAATTTATTGTTTCACCTTGAAGAAAGATTTAGTAGAAAATCATGCCTTTCCAATGCCACCAAAGGGACAACTTTTTAGGGGTGTAGTAGAGCTCAGGTATGACAGAAACCGACGAGATAGCTTTCTGCAAAACTTTGCAAACGCAGAGCCAGATAATACCATTCATAATGCGATGAGAAAGAAACATTTGGGGCACCCTAATAGAAGTCTGTATTCCCTGAAAGTAATTTGTGGCTGAGATGGAGAAGGAAGGGGTAAATCATAGAATAACTGTAAATAAATTCATGCTCAAACTGGGCCAAAAATAAGGTTAAAGTAACAGTCAAATATGGCAAATGGAATTGATCATATGGCAGAAAAAATCTTTCAAAAACAGGGTTAAGACTTAATTTTGTTAAAGCTGAAATTACTTTTGCAACAACCTAACATAAAATCCATTTCAAAAAGCAATTTCAATGATCTTATGTATTTTTCATAGATTGTAAAAGAAGGGTAACTATCTTCTAGATAAGTGCAATAGATAAATAAAATCTGCCTCCGCAAGTTTTTGCCAGCGTATATCTCTTCATAACACACTTTCCATGTTTCCCTTTTTACTATTAACTTTTATCTCAAGATAAATAACTGCCATTTGCGTGACTGAGATGATTCCCTTTCAATTGAGATGTTTGGGAGACATTTTCTCCTATGAACGTCACGAAATATCGTTATCTTTATATAAATGTAATAAAAATGAATACAAAAGAAAAAAAATGATCCAAAGAATCTTCCAGAGACCACGCTTTTGCGTGTCTTGAAAGGTTTTTGGTTCAAGTTAAAACTTCCGTTGAGCGTAGAAGCAGCTTACAGGAAGGAAGTTGTCATTGTCGATCGTAAACCTGGCAATTTTCACCCCATGTCCCAGATTATTTTCTGAGGTTTAGTAGGCGTCAAGTTCGAGATTTATAGTCAAAAAATCCTCCTTTTTAAGAATTCTAACCTGTTACATCAAAAGGTGAAACAAAGAATACACCTGATTTTTCAAATTAATCGCCACTAACTCAGATGGTTGTGAAAAGTGTTCTACTTGTTCAAATAAAACAAAAATTGAACGGTAAATTCTTCAGATAATGCGCTCATCATTTATGAAATAATAATAAAGAATATAAAATATTGTCTATAGATAGAGCCAAACAGAGCTTAATTTTGCAAAAAAATAAATATTTTTAATCGTACAGAGCATGCCTAAATTGAAAATATTCGTATATCCCTGAAGATGAAGCAGGAAGATATCTCTACAAAGGCTTTAAATACTATAGCATTTTTTGTTGGCTTGGTTTGAAGAGATGACATGTACAAATGGTGAAACTTATTCTACTAAGCAAAAATTGTATTACAACACGTTGACAAGTTTTGTGATCTTAGGCTTTCAATACTGACATACATTCATTCAAACCGCAATATTCCTGCAAATGCTGCTTTTCGATGTGAAAGCAATGAATTTCCAAAATTGAACTGGCGATCGTTTATTATTTCTCCATACTTAAGCCTTCTCACCAATTCCATCGTATTCAATGTGATGTTAGGCTATGAGACAATTTATTATGAAAATGTCAAATTTCTTTTTTTTAAATCCATTTTTATTTTTCGTTTATATTATTTTAATTCTTTTTAATTTATTTTTGTTTTTAATCAAATTTTTACTTTCTCGTATAAGAAGCATACAAAAAAAAATATTGTAATAGCCCAAAAATCCAAATTCGAGATTTCTACGAGTATCCAGTTTCGGACTCTTTGAATCCAAAAAACATATTTTTAGAATTATATCTGAATACACCATAACACAAAAATGTTTTGCGCTAGATAGATGAAATTTAATGCATGGTTTTTCTACTAAATTTGTAGATTTGTATCAAAATTTGAATGAAGTTCCTGAGGAAGTCTGTTTAGCTGATTGTTTGTATATAACTTAACATTATAATTATAGAACAAAAAGTAGATAAATAAAAATTAATATACAAGTTTAGCAAATAAAGTGTAGATCTATATCAAATTTAGTCTAGGGGTTGACGTTCTGTCATTCGGTGCTTTCACAAGTATGTAAACGCGACAACTCAAAAACTTAGTGATTTAAATATTTGAAATTTGGCATCTACTTCTGTGTTTAAAATTGTAGGTCTCTGTCAAATTTTGGATTCAATCGGTCGAAAAACAATACACGTTCGACGTTCTGATACTTGTATATTAACTACATCTCAACGATCGTACGTTAATAATTATATCTAATTATTATTATTCACTAATGATATGCAATTAATAATGCTCTTTGCTTGCTCTCCCTTTACTTATATAATGCATAAATATATTTGTTAAAAAGTATGAATGTATGATAAAAACTGTAATGAAACTGAATTCATCACCTGCTGCCTAAAAACCAATCTGTTCAATATTTTTTCAACTCCAAGTTATTTATTTATAACAGTTAAACCCTAAAGAAGTGGGTTTGATTGTAAGGCTTCGGGTTCGGGTTGTAATCTTAAAAGCTTGAAGCCCAGTTCGGTCACAGCACAATCGTGTAAGCTGGGAGAAGGCCCGACAAATCTTGCAGAACCATATGCTCTCTTCCGATATGGCTTAGAAGCTTGGAGAAGGATATGACAAATTAGGTATCTTTCACGTCGTTTGATTTATGTTCAATTTCACAAAATCTATCTCCAAAGAGCCAAAATGTTGCTTCAATGAATATAAATATAAATAAATATATACAAACCAGTAGTGGTATAAAGATGGCAAGAATAGTCTGGGACTATTTTTTTGACGCCATATTTCATCAGTGGTTCCATAAAAAACCCTGGTTACTGTTCTAATTTTTTCGCTCCCTCGTCATATTTTGTTTTAAGAAGTTCTATTAAAGCACTATAATTTTGACTTCTTGGTCAATACATTCAAACATTTCCAGCTGTCTTGTTGCTGTTACACAAGACAGCACGTGAAAATTTAATTTAGTTATATTAACGTTCCGTTTTTAAAGCCATAGTAGGAGCATTCTTGAACAGACCTCGTAACTGTGAACTGGGGTCAAATGACGGAGGTGACACCTGAGTTGGCACCCCCTCTCTAAAATTCCATACTTTACTAACTATGATGCATGATGACTGATTTAACGTACACTAGACCTACTTACACGACAGTTATTGGATCTCGAATGTGGACCCTCCAATGCCGAGACTATAATATCATCGAGGTTTAGAGCAGACATTCAATTTTTTTGTTATGGAACAGACGTCTTAATTGTGAACAGCGATCAGATGACAGATGACACCTTAGCTGACATTCCCTCATTCCATTACATCAATTCCATTGATCCGTTTTTATAGCAGCAGTAGGGATATTTTGGAATAGACCTTGTAAGTGTGAACTGATGATCAGATGACGGAAGCAATACTTGAGCTGGCAATCTCTCTAAAATCCCGCACTACTTTGAGACATTTGGTGCATGGTGACTGATTTAATGTGTATCAGACCGGCTTATACGGTGGGTAATGAATCGTGAATGTGGAATATTCCAATGTGAGACTATAATATCACTGCAGCTCAGGGTAGACTAAACAGATTTTGAAAGTGACAAATGTTTTTACGGGATGTCTTTGTCAAATGACTCGTACTGCGGATGCCATTTGACTATTAACTACGTGTGATATACACTCCATTTTTACATCACTATCTTTTCCGTTATTCTAAAGGAACACTGTAATCATAAAAAAAACTCTAAGCAGGTTTTTAAAAAGCACAAGACTTTCTTCGCATCGCACTATGACATCGCATCCTTTTATTTCTTTGAATTGATGCGATGAATTTTACATATATAGTTATATTAACGTCCCGTTTCAAAGCAACACAATAGATATTTTGAGACAGACCTCATAATTTTAAACCCCCGTCAGGTGACGAGGATAACACTTGAGCTGGCATCCCTCTAATCAAACTTCCACACCACACCAGCAGGAGGACGTGTGGACCCGACGGATTTAGAGTATACTAGACTCGCTTATACGACGGTTTTTAGGTGGAATTGGGTCTCGAACCTGAAACCGAGACCTTACTTCCAGGCCACCGTGGCAACCTCCAAGAAAGAGGGAAAAAAGGTTGACATTTAAAACGTGCACTTAAAATCTAATTCACAGACGCAAAGTTAGAATATAAAAATCTCCAGAATAAAAACAATACTTGTATTATATTCTTGCATCATAAAAATGCTTACATTTTAACCCTATTTAACTAAAAAAAGCGTAACATTGTAAAGCTACTTAAAAAACACTTCTACGTTTCAGCCTTATTTATTCAAAAATGGGACTCCTCTTTGTTGTAGTCTTAAATAAGAAAGCCTCTACATTGTAGAGGATATTTTCTTATTTGAGTAAGACTGTACTCACTGTATAAAATAACATTTTATATTACAGTCTTATTCATTAAAAAGACTTTTCCATTGCAGCTTTATTCAATAGAACAAAAAACAATATATTTTAATCTTACGCAATAAAAAAAACTCTACATTACACAACCTTGTTCAATAATAATACAAAAAATATATTGTATCCTTATTCAATTAAAAAAGGAAAAATATATACGTTAGAGTCTTATTCAATCAAAAAAGAATTTCTACATTGCAGCCTTATTCAATCAAAAAAGAAGAATCTCTAGTTTATGGCCTCATTCAATTTTTAATAAATTGAGGAAATATTTTTTTTATTTTATATACATATATATTGCAAAACAAAACTTACCTTATAGAAGACGGTCAACAAATCTTCGAGTTTTCCATGCAAGTCTCCGCAAACTGTGATCTGTTTTGAATGAACGGTTGAAGCGTAGCTGATGTTCGGCTTGTATCTAAGTATGTTACGTGCTTCATGAATGACTGTCAATACATATTTGGCATGGAGAGTCTGAAAAGAAAATTGGAATGAATTTAAATATAAGAGAAACCTTTTGAAAAATCATATTGTATGATTTTTGTATTGAATGTATTGAATTATAAGAAATAATTTATCAAAAATCGAAAAAAAAATTGAGGCGTTTCTACTGTAATTATTTTTTCCATGACTTTAAAGCCAAACTTGTCTTATTTCGACGTTTTTCATCCGAATTAGACAATATTTCAATTTTTTTGTTTAGTTTCAAAAATTTCCTATGTACCTGATTATAAATATCGTCTTGAATTTTGTATGAACATAATGTTGAATTATCATCCTTGAATTTCATTTGAATTTTTACACTTCTGGGTAATGTGTTATTTATATTAAAAGTGAGATTTATCAAGGAAAAAAAAAAGGTATACTCTCACTTTTTTGAGCCACTGTATATAATTCAATGAAGTTTCTTACATATTAAAAACAAACCCTTAATGACTTTCTTAGTTTTAGAAGCTTGAAAATAATTATGAATTAATTTTTTAATTTCTGAAGCGCGTAAAACGCCCATTCAAGCAAGGATGGTACCGCGATTCCGAATATCTGTGCAAAAATTCAACTTTAATTTCTTAAATGGGATTTATTGAATAACTGAGGTGCATGCTTTGCTCATTAGAGTGGCTCGTTTTTTAGACAGGCTAAGCAAACTCATACCATTTCTTCAATGCCATTATTTGTTTTAGAAACTGCGTTCTCTTTCTGCAATCATTTTCAGAAACTGCATATCTTTATTCTAATTTTTCAAAACATTTAATTTTTCCTGTCGTTTCGCAAGTTTTGGATCAATCCCTATAATTAAAAAACCCCTTTGGGCTATTCATAAATTAGGCAACATATCTTACAGAACTAATGCATTTTTAAGCTTTTGTTACTGTTTTTTCATTCGAAATACCAGTAAAATTATTTAAAGTTAAATATGTAGAAATAATAATAATAATAATTTTGTCAGATTTTTATGAAAATGTTTTACTCTTTACAAGAAAGAAAAATGTCATTTCAAAAATTGCCGTACGTTTGTAGAATACTTATGAACATAATTTACAGTCACTCCGAAGAAGTTTTCGCAGAAGGTATTTAAATAAACTTTTCTTAAATTAATTTAATCATTAAATAAGCAAGTGAACAGCAGAGTAATTTATTTAAATAAACTTTCTTAGAAGCACTTACCTTTCTATGTTTGTAGTACTCGATCAACTTCAAGACAGTCTCCACATTTATGGGATGTCTGATTCTTATGCCTTTGTATTCAGGCTCCACTCTGACGGTCCTCGGATCAATTTTTTTCAGCAACTCATCATCATCTCCTTCCTCCTCCAACTCAGCCAGGCTTTTTCCTGCACAAACACATCAGTACCTTTTTTTGTAACTCATCATTAAAGTCGACATATCAGTTTTTAAATAAATCAAAAGAAAGCGATTGTTATTTACATTTTGCAATCAGTATTATGAACTAATTTTTTCGACACTGAAGCTCCCAAAATGCCCATTCAAGCAAAATACGGTCATCTCCCGAATAACAATGCTAACATTTCACTAAATAGCCTTTGATCAATCTTTATTCATCATATTGGGTCATTCTTTATTTAAACTAAGCAAAACCCATTTATGTTAATCAACTCTTTAAAAAGGCAAGCAGTTTGGGGAGGGGGGATTTCATTCATCTTTGATGGACAAACTCGTGCGTTTTATTATTTTGATTTGTCACAACTACGTTGCTGTTAAGGATCAGGTGGTACCAAGGCCCCTAGGAAAAAAATTCTATTTCCACTGCTAATGCGTTTAATTGTTTAAACATAATAAAATTGTAGAGCAAACAGTTATTAAAATTTTTTCATAATTTAGCCTATCTATGCATGGAGCCATTTGATAACAGTTGTTATCATAAAAAGACAACGGAACTTTCTTTCATATTTATGACGCCAAGTTCAGGTTAAAAATTCAAGACGTCACATATGTGTGACGTTAGCAGGAAAGGTTAATAATATATTACAGATTCAAACAAGTACAAATAAAAAAGGATAAAGAATATAAGTATAAGAAAGTTAATACAGACAATTTGGTTTTAAGTATCACATAAAACAGAACTAGAGTATTTGCCTTTTGTCTTACTTTAGCTCTAATTTTGAAGGTCAGATTTGCCTGGTAGTAAGGTCTAGGCTTCGAAACAGACGGTTTGAGGTTCGAGACCCAATTCCACCGAAGAACCATTGCGTAAATGGGTCAAGTGCACACTAAATCTGTCGCGGCTACACGTTCTCCCTCTTGTGTGGTGTGGAATTTTGGAGAAGGGGTGCCCGCTCAAGAGTCTACCTCTTTATCTGATCGTGGCTGAAAATTAAAAGGTCCACTCCAAAATAGCCCAAGTGTTGCTTAAAAAAACGAGACGTTTATATGACCATACCAAGCTAAACTTAACTCTAATTCTAACCTATTCATCAACAAATGAGTTCGTCTGCCTAAATCTACGCATTGGTTCTATGATGCTGATTAAAATTTCTTGTATTAGTCTGAAGCTGTACTGTGCATTGAGTGGCCAAACTATTATGAACACACAGTGCTATTGCGTCATAGTTTTGCCGCTATTGGGCCGACAGCTACAAAAATGGAATGGAAGGTAAGTGACGCCACAATTGTACTGTATGGGCAAAAAACGTGATTTAACCGAGTTTGAACGCTGGATGATTGTCGGATCCAGTATCAGCAAAATGGCTGTTCTTGAGTAGATATATAGTATTTCTTTTCAGTAAATAGCGTTTTTATAGATAAAATCAGTACCAATACAGCCACAATTTAAAGCATTCGTTTTATGCATAAAACCGAAAGATTGATTCAATATAAAATAACGAATTCTTATCTTTTCTAAACAGTTATCTCAGAGATATCATATGCCAATTTGCATTCAGGTTTTCTACGGATATCTATTATTCGCATCAAATAGTATCAAGTGATGGAGTATTTTCGTAATCAATTGTCGATTACTTTACATCCGAATTCGCGTTTGTTAGCTGGAAATGTGGATAAACTGTCAATGCTATTGATGATAGTTCTCCAAAACAGAAAGCGAAGTTTTGTCCCTAGGTAATGAAGTGAATGAAACAACGATTAATTTTGCTGACGGTGATCGATTAGGCCACTCGATACAATTCTTCTTGATTATCTTGTCGATGTCCACACTTTGCTGCCAGAATTTCCCACTTACATAATGGTCATACCATTATTCACCCCGATTGGAAGTTACCCTTGCTGAAATAGTTCTCTTTTCTTGCTTGAAGTTCAATGATCTGTTTACTGCCTCAGACGTGGTTTATGTTTTTATTTAGCAGAGAGAAGCATTTTGGTTGGTTTAAAAAATATGAGGAAATAAACTATTTGTTGAAATTGTGTAACGGGTGGGGAAAAAGCGACTGATAATGAGTTCATTGTTTAAATCTAACTTTATGATTTTCAAATATCCTTTAATCCGTATTAGTAATGATGTTCTTATTTACAATAACTCATTTGTTTTAATTCCGTTTTTAGTACCAATTATTAAGATGATAAGAGATGAAATCTTCTTGTCAAGTAAAAACATTAAAAAAATCCCTATTAAATGAATGATGCTATATCAGCTCTGTTTGAATCTTGCTTTATAATTTTCCAATCTCTTTTGATCCTTATTGGGAATAATGTCTATAATAACAATTATTCATTTGTTTTTATTAAGTTTTTAATAATAATTACCAAGATGATAAGAGGTGAAATGTTTTTGTCAAGCAAAAGAAAAAAATATTTAAAAAAAATCCCTATCAAATGAAAAATGCTGCATCTACACTGTTTGAATCTTGTTTTATAATTTTCTAATCTCTCTTGATCCGTATTAGCAATGATGTTTATAATAACAATAATTCATTTATTTTTATTGAGTTTTTTATACTAATTACTAAGATAATAAGAGGTGAAATATTTTTGTCAAGCAATAAAAATCCTTTTAATCCCTACCAAATGAATAATACTGTTCCTGAGACAGAACTTAAATCTTTCCTATCCACAAAGCGAAGCAGTCTTGGGAAAAAATTCTATCTTATTGTTGTACGATTTTTCAAAACTTTAAGAAATATTAATATCGGGAGTGGTCCCTCCTCCAAACTTTCTCGTATATGTTTGTTATTTCTCCTGGATAAAAATTGCCCCTGTGACTAAGTCTGTGAACGCCACTACCATGTTTTTATTTTTAGAGTCTCGCACATGAACATTTTGTCCTTCGTATAATAGTCAAGAAAGCTGAATATGCATTTTGGAAACTTTTTTGATAGCTTGAAACTCAAATTTGACACAGAATTACAATTTTAGTAATATCACATTCTATATTTCATTTTTCTAAGTCATTGAGTTTTTACTTGTACTTTACTTTATGCAAATACAACCGACAGGCAGTCAACTTTTTAACGGATTTGATACAATGTTTGATTCGGGTCTACCATTTGAATGTTAAATATACAAACTAAATTTAAGAAATCTTGCTCGCTTTCTTTTGCAATTATCGTATTCGGACAGCCGGCTGGACGTCTTTTAATGAGATTTCCTTCAAAATTTGTAGAAATCTACGAAACTGCTGTAAAAAATACATGCCATATTTTATTAATCTAGATCAATTCATTTTTAAATTATCGTGTTCATACAATGGCAGAATTCTAAAAATGTGTATTTTTCGAACTCAGAGTGGTCAAAATCTCTTTCTATGCTATCTTTGATGGACAGTGAAATAAATTTTACTTTGCAATTGTCTGGAGATTTCAAAGCTCACTCATTATTTTTATGCTTTGACATATTACACACAACTTTGAAAGTATTTCTAGGATGCTATAATTTAACGGCTCATCTTTAACTTCAGTCAAACGAATACATTTGCTGAGTGGGAGGTATATGAAATAAAGTGCACGTTGCGGTGCAATAATGGAGTTGCAATAAATATGATTGTTTCGACTTCTAATAACTTATCAAAACACCCTCTTCTAATATCCCATGATACTTATTTTTCAGTCATCATCTCATGTGGGAATTATGTAGAAGCAGGATTATCCCCAATATTTTAAAGTTATTCTATGTTAATTAGCTTGATTACCATATGCGCAGGAACTTTCAATTAAAACAATGGATTTAAAGAAAAAATCTCATATATATATCGTCGATTTTCATAGCATTTATTATGAATCAAATAATTATGTAAATAACGTCAAAGTAGTGACGTAAAAAGTAAAAAAAATTACAATAATTTAGTTGATTTTTTTCTGATCTTTCATCAAATCTATCATGAATAATGTACACATTCGATGAATTGCTTCAAATTCATTTCGTTTTTTCATCTATCTGAATATTCTAAATTTTAAAATAGGATGAAAAAATGAATTTTTCGCATCTAATAATGAATAGTTCTTATTGTTTTTCATTCCTGATAAGAGCATGAAATTGCATATTAATTCCTGATGTGAAAAAAGTCACTTTCCTTGCTTAACCGATCTGAATATTCTAAATTTTAAAATAAGATGAAAAAATTGAATTTTTCTCAATCAATAATGAATAGTTTTGCCAGTTTTTAACTTTTGAATATGAATATGAGATTGCATGTTTAACCCTGATGCGAAAAAAAGTCAATTTTGTTGCTTAACATATCTGGATATTGTTAATTTTAAAATAAGATAAAAAAGCACTTTAATTTTTTGCAACTAATAATGTCTAGTACTGACTGCTTTTCATTTCAGGTGACTGCTTTCCATCATTGCTAAGAGCATGATACTGCATGTTCCTTTCTGATGTGAAAAAAATCAGAAATATTTGTTACTGCTTCAGAATAATTTAGTTTTTCCTTCTTTCTTTTAGGCTGTTTTAAAAATTGATATACGTGGTGTTGCACATTTAATTACGATTTTCCACGTCAGACGGTATTCGCCCTTTTCTCTGACAAACTTCCCTTCAGCTTACTCTTTTCACGACCCTAAGTGTACTACACACATAAGATAGATATATTTACATTTGGGATGTGGGATTGATTTTCAGTAGTTTAGAACATGTAATATGGGTAAATCCAGTTACTGAACGCAACTCCTATTATTTCACACTAGCCGCCTTTGGCGACCAGCTGGTTCGCTATGAGTAATGCGTTCTAAAATTTCCAATTAAATCATATATTTTTTAGCCAAAATTTAAGAAATAGTTTAAGTTAAAAGATTCAGTTAGTAGTAGTTAAAGAGTCGGTAACTTTATTCGGAAAAACTTTTTGAGTTAAATGCTCTAATAATTTATCAATTATGCTTCCAAAATATTAAAAATGTTTTTTTTCGGTGATATTGCCAAAATGTTAAATATGTTTTTTAAAGAAAGCGAAAAAATTATTGAATTAATGATACAGATATTGTAAATGATTATAGAAATATGCCATTAAGTCGGAATATCAATGCTTATCCTGTCTAAATTCAATCAGGTTTACTGTAAATAAAGATAATTTATGGAATTAATGACATAAATATTGCAAACGATTTCTTAGAATCCTTTGCCTTGCATTTATTTTTATAGAAGATATCACATTTTTTATTTATGTTATTTTATCGAGTCACGTGCTGAAAACTGTATTTCTTTAGATTTGATTTACGATGATAGTTGTTGTTTTTCATTTGAACTTCCGTCATTGTTTTATTTTATTTTATCCAGTCACGTGCCAAAAAAAATGGTTAAAATATTTCTTTAAAAATTCGTTAAAAATAGAAGCTTGAGTTTTACATCAAAACACTGATACCATTAGAAAGCTAATTTTTTTTAATCTTTAAATTGATGTTAAAATCATGTTTGTCCGATAATAATTTCGAAAGTTATAGCGGAAAAACGACGAAATTTCGCTTAAATTTTAATTAATTCAAATTCTAACTAAAAATTCAAAAAAAGGGCTCCGAGGTGCACATTCCCGACATCCAAGGTATACATGTACCAAATTTGGTAGCTGTAGGTCCAACGGTCTGACCTGTAGAGCGCCAACACACACACACACACATTGAGCTTTATTATAAGTATAGATATAGATATAGATGTCCATCAAGCAAGTTATATTACAGCCTCTTATGATCAAAGATTTTCGGTTTTTGAATGTTATCCTGATCCTTTCTTCCTCCAAGTGTTTGAAAAGCACTTTAAAGGGATTTACAGATAAAAAAAATAAAGATAAAAATTATTTTATTTTATTTATCTCTAATTTAAAGAAAGATGGATTAGAAATTTTAACATAAGTATTAGAAATTTAATTGCTCCAACTACTATCTACAGCCTATCTACACCTTACTACAACTATCTACAGCCTATCTACTCCTTACTACAACTATCTACAGCCGATATAACATTGGTATTTGCTTGAAGTGTTTACAATCCTTCATTGTTGTGTCATCAGTGTTGTTTACAATTTGTATCTAAAGGCGTAAAATTCGGAGAATACATGAAGCAGTATTCGTTTTTTTTTACTGTTTGAATTAGATAATCTTATTGCTTTAAGAATTGCTGGAATAGTTCGGTAGCAATTACATGGCGATATTTCTAGCAAAAAATGGAATTTATTTTGCCCATATTTAAATCACGTAATTACGTGATTTGATTTCCGTAAATGAACCACTTCAGTACACTAGATTAATAATCATATCAGATATGTTTAATTCGATTTTTTACGATACAAATATAGGGTGCCCATGAATTATTCACCTGATAAATATTTGTTTTAAGTAATACAGAATAAGAGGTAGGAAAAAGAGATTTACTGAATTTTGTTTAGCACTTTAAAAAACTATATTCATGCACTTAATATCATTAATTGATAGGAGAATATGAAAATATATTCCTCAAAACGTTGCGAAGCAATTCGTAGAATCACAGTCGCTGTTTCTGCGGTGATTTGATTCTTTGACGCTGTGATTCCCATCCGTAACAACTTGGGTTTTTTAATCTTCCCCTTAATAAATAGTGGTATGATACATTATTGGATGAATGTGGAGGTCATTAAGGCAGGGGAATGTTTCATTTAAAAAGTTTCCATAATGCAAAATATGTCCCGTTTATTAAGACTCTTAACCATCTTTTGATTTGATGTTCCATTGATGCAAATTTTTAAATTCAATTCTTAATCAACTCGTTTTTGAAATTTTGCTTACTAGAAATATTGATGATAGCTATGGGAAATATTTTCTATAACTAGAGGACACACGCCGCTTTTTCACTGATTGGTGCTTTTTAGTGTGAAAATAATTTTTTTTCTCGTAGCAGTAGAAGTATAGCAGATGCAACACATTGAACTAAAGGTTTTAACAACTAACTAATTTCGTAAAATTGCGAATCGATTTAATTTTGTTGGTGAATAATTTATGGGCACTCTGTATAAATACCTCTTATTAACCTAGTAATGATTAAAAAATTAACAAAAAACAAAAACTTACCTGCTGGACCATATGGGCTTGGCAATGCAATTGCACCAATGAGTCGATTTTTGTTTTTGACTTTAAGAATGTGCACTAACAAGTCAGTGAAGAAGTTGTACAACTAAAAAATAAACTCTGCTACATTAATCTGCTATGGCGATTAAAATACTACACACATGAATTTTGAATTTGAATTAAGCACAATTTTTAAACAGTATACATTGAGGGATATAGTCAAGTTTATGGAATCAAGTCGTAATTTTGATTGTTCTTCAATGTGTTAAAGTAATTATGACGGAATAGCACATAAATAAATTAATTATATTGTTGAACTTTCATTTCGAATCTTCATTAATCAAAGTTTTTCTTTTTCTTTTTTATCGATATAGGCAAATGTTTTATTCTACGTTATCAAAAGTCGTATTAAGTTGTAAATTATGCTTGTTTCATTCGTTTTATTCTGTAATTATCAGTTACATTAGTAATTTCTGATTGGAGAGTAATTCAAAAGATACGAATTTCCTTTTTAAATACAAGCTTTTTGCCACTCCTTAATTTACACGATATAAGAATTGAAAAACCAATAAATTTATTTAAAAACCACAGCCAAAATAAACTGCTATTGGCATCAGTTTATAACTTTTTAAGAATGAAGAATGAAAACAAGCAGTTACGAAAAATTAATAAAAGCAATGCCATATAATTTATCGGATTGCCAACGAATCGTCCCAAAATTGGATGATACGGCTAGATACCGATAAAAAGTCATCTGGATTCTGATTTTTTTATGTTTCTGATTGGTTTGTGAAAATTAGTTTTTTTTATATTTTATTCATTGGCTGAGATTATTTTAATGAATTTATTTTATTCATACAAATGTCTTTTGGAAATTAATCAGTAACCATTAAATGGAAGGTACGGAATATATTGCAACAAGAATTTCTTTATCAATAGGTATATTCAATGAACAGTACTTAAAATGTTAAAAGAAAATGGCATGGCGATTGTTGGTCAAAGTTTTCATATGATATATTTTGAAACATTATTGGATACCACATTTACTATTTGATTGCATTATTTACAACTTACTCTTCTCATTATTTATTACTTGATTCAAATAATTATTTATTGTTCGACTTTAGCCTTTTAAATATGTATAAACAGCTTTATGCTAATATGAGCTGGTAAAGGAAATTATGAAAAATTTGTCATTAAAAAATGCTTTATTTTAAAGCAAATACGTTATGATATTACAGGTTTCTTTCTGAATTATGTCATTTTTCCTCACCTAAAAATAAAGGACATTAATTTGCGTGTATTTGATATTGTGTAATTTTCTTTAAACATTCTAAATCTATTTATTTGTATCTATATCTATGTAAGTATATAATTTTTGAATCAGAAGTTAGTTTTGAAGACAGCAAAGAAACTTTCAATTTTTTTTTTTCATTCTGGGAGGCATACAGTATGCACAGCACACACAGCACAGAACGACACAAAGCGAAATGAGGGAAAGGTCATGAAAATTTTATCCTCGGTTCTTATATAATATGAGATATTGATAGGGAAAATATTCCTTCACAGTGCTTATTTACAATGATATTTCGAAAGAAATTTCCATCACATGTCAATCACAAACAAGGGAAACATAGAAATCTTTTTGTGAAATTTCTTTATATCAGCAGTTTTCTATCCCTTCACTCTGAGTGTAGGAACACTTCAGCCTTTAGACGATTCAGCAATTTTACAAAGCTTCTGTTGAATTAATTAGATAGAAAAAGTGGAATGAAATCAGGAAATCAGAGAAGATTTTAGAATGAAGTTAATATGGGCTAAACTGAAATGAAAATTAAGAAATTAATCAAGTTTTAAAATATCATTTATGGATGTAATTATTTTAAAATATCATTACATCTATCTATAATTAAAATGTTCAAAATTCGAATTTGACGGTGGAAATTTTATTCAAATTTTGATTACTTTGTATTATCTCGAATTAAACTTGTTTAAATTATCTTAAGTTAAATACGAGCGTCTTTTCATGACAGTCATTAATTATTGGTTGAGTTAAGAAAGTTTAAGTTGTAATAAAATTGGTCGCACATGAAACGCTAAAAGAGACCTCATCATTAAAAAAGCCGTCGCAAGTGAAAGGTATCATGTGTGTTTGTTTATACGTATCTTAATATTTAGAAAGAGGCTTTTAAAGTTAAGAAGCTCTCGCTTTAAATACAGAATTTCATTACACATTTTATTGGCCAACTTAAGTGATTATTATCTAAATTCTTATCAATTACGACCGATTAAATGTTATTCAAACATATGAATTAATTTTAAATACAAGCTGACCATTATTAAATCTTAACAGGATGGAATGTGCAAGCCCAAATGCAACATTACTGTAACTTCAGTAAAAGCTCTTTATTCGCTGGGTATATGTTCCATAAATATGCCGCGAATACAGAAACCGTGAATACGGAGCGGTAATTTATATGGGATTATAGGGGATACGTTCCTAGGTGACAAAATAAAAAACAAAAAACAAATATATATAAAAATCAATTTAATAGAAGGTTTTGAACATTTTGATTAATTATCTTAAAGCTTAGGCAATGGTTTGAAGAATTTTGTCATTTTCTCTTGCTTGGCAGTTTTTAAAAGTTCCTTCCATTCAGACATGATACGCAGCAGTCGCATTAACAATTTGCCTCTTAAAAATGACTTCGTTTCATAGACGGATCAATGTTCATAAAGAAATCGCAAAGCTCATTTGTCATTCTTAAACCTTCGCTAAGATTTTTCACATTAAATGTCATGTTTCCAGTGTTTGTTGAAGCCTCTTTTTCAATAGGCTTTGAATTTAACATTTCTTCCAAGTCAGTTTCAGTCAGATCTTCATCTTGCGATTCAAGAAATTCCTGAATGTCACTTTTATTCTATCTGTTCGAACCCCTCTCGTCCTATTCCATTTGCGATTTCGGCTATGTTTGCAGTTTGCATTTAACAACATGCTTTAGACAAAGTTGAAATAAGATCTATTTTAGTTTTTTTATTAGTCCATTTGACGGCATTTACAAAGGATATTGGGTTGGATATCTATTGGAATCCTTTTATTATTATGTATGTACTTATTAGATCCGCGAATAAAGAAATTTTTAGCCGCGAATATAGGAATTGGGTCGCAATTTTTTAATCCGCTAATAGTGAAAACTCGAATGAAGGAAGCGCGAATAAGGAGCTTTTACTGTATATGCGAGTTATAGGAAATTTATTTATAATAAATAAAAGCTTAGCGTGTTTGCCCTGGGGGGGGACGTTTCGATTAGATTTTGGACGGTAAAATAGGGGTAAACACTAAAAGAAAAGTAATGTTTTATGCTACTGAATAAATGGAAAGGTATTTAATACAAAATATATTTAGCAATTATATTTGAAGACTCAGAGGAAAATCCCGAAGATTCCTTTCCCACCCCACATCTTAATTTTGATGCTTCAGCGCCATCTGGTAGCTCGATGGATGGAGTCCTGTGACGCTATAAGATAATAAGAGAAGAATGACATGATTCCATCTGAATTACACATTTTAAGTATTGAGCAACTTGGGAAGTGCGAAGACTGGAAACAATTTTACGTTTCCTCTAAAATTTAAGGGGGAAAAAATGGATTCCAGTATTTTTCCACTGGATTCTTCATTTACAATTTATCTCTTGCAAATATTATGTTGTGTGAATTTGGACCTGCAAATTTTGTTCGACAGCAGTGAATAATTTAAAAGTCAGCATAATATTACACATCAGACATACCGATAAAAACACGTCACATTTTGCAATCGAGAATGGTAATCTGAAAATGAATCTGTGCAAGATAGGCAAAGAAAGCACACTGGACACATATTTTAAAATTATTATGAATTGAATAAAGAAAAATTGTCAAAAAGGAGTTCTAAATTGTAAATCCAATAATGTTGTGCAAATATGTTACAGTCTAGAGATATGCTTTTAAAAAACAATTATTACTATGAAAAAATATGTCAGCTTTAAAATGTCCTTTAAATGTTAATTCTTTGCCCTCGGGAAAGCAATTCGATGCATAATTATTTACGTAATACAAAAGCTTGTTTATTGCTCCGAAAAATAAACATGCATAATTGTTTCAAGCTGAATTTCTTGCAAAATTTACCACTCAATAGGTATTTTTAATTATCTAAATTAAAAATAAATAAAACGTTAAATTGTTGCACCGTTATGAATGATACCTGGGAGTACAACAGGTTAAATTATCAAGTGGACAGGATGTTATTGGTTATAATATTATTATGACCAATTATATCAAGGTTATTGATATAATTTTCCCAATTATTTTCCCTTTTCTTATGCGAAGAAGGTTTTTCCCCATATATTGATGGATTAAATGGTACGTATACAAAATAGTATATATTTGCTCTTGTACGTTCATTATAACTGAGCTCTTAACATTTAAAATTTAATGATGGTCAACCTGTAAATAAACTTCTTTTAAATTTCCCGGGATCGTATTCATATTTTTGGGCTTATTTATATTTTAAGAAGTTTTTCTTAGGGTTTGAACTATCATCCAGTATAAATTATTGATCAAAATTATAATTATCATCTGTAATTTCTTAAATTAATTTGATTTCATGCTGTCCTCTTAAAAACGGGGACAGTGGATATAAACGTGCCATTCTATTTTTATTCTTTCATCACCAAAATATACTTTCATATTCAACTAAAGTAGTGTTATAAAAGGCTTTGTTTAATGAAATAAATATTTGAAGGACTGTGAGTAAAAAAAAAACTACATCTCAACCACTTTTCTCAAAATGATATGGTAATTAGATTTAAATATCTTTGAAATGTTCCAGGTGTCTTAATTTGTGAGAAATTTAAAGGAAATTGATAATAAAGATTTCGGTCAAACATTAAAAGAAATTGTGATTTGCAACTTATATTTCGAGGTTTTTTTGGATAGTTAAAATTCAGTTTTAGTCCAGAAAAACATAAAATCAGTATGAAAATTCAATAAGTGTGCATAGAAATATTTCTAAAAAATTAGAATTAAAGTGGAAATACAAAATTGGGAGTAGTTTTATTCCAAATCAATTTAAATTGGGTAATAAGAAAAATTAAAAATTAAAACTAACTCTTGGAATGTTTAAAATTTTTTAAAAATTATATATCTTTTAAATATGTTTAAAATAATAACACATTTTATTTTAAAATGTTTTTTTAAGAAATTTAACTTGATTTCATTTTAAAAAATATGCATAAAAAATTTCCTAACCCTGAATCTAAAAGTGTTTAATGGTGTCTGTCCCCTTAAAAAAGTTTTTTTTTTATCAAATAAATCTGTAGTATGAGAAGCATATCTCATCGGTCTATCACTCAAAAAATGTGTGTTATTCAAAATGGCTAAAATTCTATGAAAAATGATTTATTCAACAGTGTAGAAACTTTTAAGCTATCGGTTTGGACCGTTATAATGTTCTAAATTTGTTTATTTTTATATTCAGGGTCATTAACTCCTCGTAGCAGAAGCTTTGTTTATGGAAGAAACCATCAGCAAATGAATTCATTTCTTAGGAAAATAGATAGCTCATTGTTTCGATGCGAAACCTTAGAAAGAAACGGAAATGTCAAGGACAAGATATCTAGTTCACGGAAAGAAGTCTGCATTCTTAGATTGCATTCATTTTTCTTTCTGTTCCGGTAAAAATTAAGAGGCAAGTATCCATAGTAAGATTGTTTATAAATTTATGACAAAGTTTCCCATATAGTGGGTGTGAAGCCGTTAAGTTATGAAGACATTAAATTTACGAAAGGGTATAGCTATAGTTATAAAAGTGAATAATAAGAAAAGAAAATAAGAAAATGAATGAAGAAATGAATAATATAAGAAAATGAATATGCGCTACACAAAGGATTACTCTCGGCACCACTGACACCGAAATGTGGAGCTTAGCGACCCTATCCCAGTTACTGGAAATATTGTGAGGAAGTCATTTTCAAACTATTCCGGGTGGTAAAGTATAAACTTTCATCTTCAATAGAAAATTTTTGGTAAGAAATAATTCTTAGCAAACCATCGTCAAGAAGATCATAAACGCGATTACATTCGTAATAAACAATGGACAATGACTTCTGTTGTTCATCATTTGATCATAAACATGATTAATTCATAATAGATAATGAACAATTACTCCGATTAGACCAATCATGCTACAATTTTTTCCCCAATATTTTGATATTCCCACACTTTATTAATAATATAATCTTAATACTTCTTAGAATATTTTTATATAGGGTCAGGAAGGGTAATTTGAAGGGAAATTGTATAGGAATTTGGAGCTGAGGAAGGAAATTTATACAGATTATATCTTAAATAAGCCACACATTTAAATTAATAGATCATTAAAGTTATTTCATTGAGTCATTTCATTGATTAAAACAAATACTTATGATTATCCTAGAAAATATTAACAATTCGCTTATGGTCATATTGATGTCTTTCTCATCTTTTTACTATTCTTCCTTTAGTACATTTTTAGGGCATTTTATATGTAGGGTCAGGAAAGGTGACTGGAAGGAAATTTGGATAGAAATTGGGAAGGTAATTAGGAACTGTGGAAGGGAATTTATACATAATACATCTAACAAAATCCGCACACTTAATAGATCATCAAGGGGACGCGGTACCTTCACATTTTTTAAAAAATTTTAAGCATTATACAAAAAACTCTCATAATAATATATGCTAACATTGAAATAAGAACATACTAAAAAAAAGCAGTTTAAATAAAATTTAAATTTTTAAAATTGGCTACTACTTTTTCAAATATTAGCATTTTTGCTTCAAACTTTTTCTACAGATTCTCTGAAATATGTTACACAAAATTGTGCGTAGATTGCAAGATATATTTAGTACTTGTTTCAATGTAAATTTTTACTATTATTTATGGTGAAAATTAGGGAAATTTTGAAGCACCTCCTTTTAACTCTTGACATATAATAAAACCCAGCAAGGGAATGTTTATTTCATGCACAGTTCTATTAATGATAAGCATGTACGCAAACTTTGAAAGATCTATCTTATTTGGGAAAAAAACTAGCCTTTTAAAAACATGAAGAGGAAGTAAAATAAATAAATAAACGTATATGATAGTTAAAATTTATTGAATATATGATTTATTGAATATTGAATATATT
Source organism: Argiope trifasciata (assembly GCA_026543055.1). Classification (NCBI taxonomy): domain Eukaryota; kingdom Metazoa; phylum Arthropoda; class Arachnida; order Araneae; family Araneidae; genus Argiope; species Argiope trifasciata. The sequence goes on along the minus strand of JAPMOQ010001087.1, from coordinate 72,114 downwards.
GTATGTTAGTCTTTCTTTTTTAAATTATAGTACTGTCTACGTTCACGTGCAAGTTAAATTTTTTTCTGAACTAACGCATATATAGTAAATTTCTTACGTCTTTTCTAATACAAACGCCTGTAATCACTCCACTTGGTTAAATGTCTAGATTGTTTGTTCAGAAGAGTGCTATTTTAAGCTTGAACACTTTCTGATGATTGAGAGTCCCTGTATTGAACTCAGAAACTGCATCTGCAACTGAAATTTAAACTTAACATAGCGAAGCATTTTGAGCACTTACTCCATATTACAGCATGAAGACTTTCGTCTGAATTCTGGGTCAAACATGTTGTACAAGATTGAAGAAGTTAATCTGAAGTTGTCAGTCCTCATAAACTGGCATAATTTTGGGGATAAATTTCTCATTTAATGGCCTTTTTATATGTGTTATATGTGAACATGATGTTTTGCCATTGGCTAAAGCTTTCTGATAAAAGCTCCAAGAATTTTTATCAAAAGGACAATATTCTGTACAAAAATAGTAAAATAATTCAATATTTATCTGGACTGGGAGCCTTTAAAGGCCATTTTTAAAGGTTCAGGTTCTTTAAATCTTTTCCAGGAGGACACAATTCTCTACTTAAATGAGTAAAATAATTCAACATTTCTTTGGGATGTGACACTCGTTTTAAGGCTCATTACCTTTTGAATCCTTGTTACTGCGAATAAAAACTTTAATATTCTCAAAATAATACAGATACAGCTTTAATATTTTAGTGTGATGTGAAGAAGGGTATAAACCAGTGATGGGGAAACTACGGCCCGCGGGCCAAGTCCGGCCCGTGGAAAGGTTTAATCCGGCCCGTTTAAGAGTGCCGTCGTGAGAATGTTTGAACCCATTCTTACTTCGTAATGTGACGACCCGCATAAAAACTACCTGCGGCGATATTCAAAACACAATAGTATTCTGGACAAATCCATCCGACCCAAACAGCTGACTCCTCTTCGCTCGAAACTTCCAGACACTTGCATTTTCAATGTTAATTCAATGTTAATTACGAAGAAGTTGATGTAAAATTTCAACTTGAGTTAATAGAACTGAACTGTAATACTCTCCAGAAACAAACTTTTCGTACAGTACCATTACTAGAATTTTATAAAAATTTAAGTCCAGATAATTTCCCAAATCTAATTACTCATGCAATGAAGATAATGACAATGTTCGGCTCATCTTATATATGCGAACAAATCTTTTCATCAATGAAGCTTAGGAAAACTTCTTTAAGAAACAGAATTACAGATGAGCACCTTTCATCAGTTTTAAGAATTTCTGCTTCGCAAATGGAACCGGACTATGATGAAATTTTGATAAAACAGTCTCAATTTCATTTTTCTCACGCACCATCAACCAGTAATGACACCAGAAAATAAAGTGATAATGCTTCACATCAAGAACTACACTAAATTCATTTTATATTTTGTGCTTATAATTTTCTTACCTTTTGCTTTTTTACTATTAAAATAATAAGTGTATGTAATAATATATGCATATGTTTACAGAACACATAAATGTTTTAACGATTAAGTATTATTCTTTGGCCCGCTACGGTGGTCTAGTTATTACAAATGGCCCGTCTTAAAAAAAGTTTCCCCACCACTGGTATAAACAAACAAATTAGCCAATGAAAAAGTTCGATATTTTGATCAATTTTTTTAGGTACCGTGTCTCCTTAAACTTAATTCATCGATTCTTATAGCAATTAATTATGACTTATCTAAAAAATATAAAAAATTCCCTTACGGTAGCATTGATGTCCTCCTTATTAATTTCCAGGGATGTGAAATTGGTCCATGAAATCCGAATGGGCAAAAGGGCAAATGAAAATTTTAAAATAAATCTGATTAGAAAACAAGCTCTGATTTCATCTAAATTTGAATTAAATTATTATTATTTTTAATCATATAGATATCTTTTTATTCATATTTATACAATATATTTCATCATATATGGTAGATTTTAATTATATTAGACAATATATGCATATATATATATATCCATGCTTTTTCTTTGTATGCTTCTTCACAACATAATATTGAAAATTAATATTTTTAACATCTTCTTATTTTTTGCTCATGAAATTAAAAAATAATTAACGAATTCTATTGTTTTTTTAATTTTTTTTTCTTGACAAAATAATAAAATTCCAGTTAGCCCTTCTGAAATTCTGTCACAGCCATTTACACGTTTATATTATTGGGTTGGCATCTAAGTTATTGTGTATTTTGTCAATAGATAGTTTTAGCACATTCTTTTGTTTTGTTAATGCGTTCAAAGCACTTAATTTATATTGTTTTCATATTATTTGGACTTCCGCTCTTAATTTAATAAAAAATTATGGATTAGTTATTTGGTTTTAACCCAGTTTAAAAATAAAAGAACAAGACGCTCATTTTTGACATATTTCATTGTATTATTTCCGAAAAGGCAAGAACCCATCGTAAGCACGAAAAAAGCTATGTGCCGTATATGGGATTAAAACTTTGAAAGAAAGACAGTGTCACATTTGATTTGCCGAATTTCGTTACGGTGATTTTTTAGAGAAAAATGAACAAGGGACGACCAGTTGAAGTTTATGAGATCCATATCAAATCTATTATCGATTTATATCGTCATAGCAAATTGCTGAAAATCTCATACACAAACATTTAAAAAATATTGAAACAGCTTGACTGCGTCAAGACACTCGATTTATGGATGCCTAAAAAACTTAAGAAAATTCATTTGATGCAATGCATCTGCTATTCCTGTCTGAAATGTAACGATTTTTATCTATTTATGCAACAATTAATTACTGGTGACGAAAAGCAGAAAATCTATAACCACGTAAATCAGAAAGGATCATGGATCGAAGAGGAATCAGCCCAGATGATATCAAAAGCTGAGATTCATCAAAAAAAGATTATGCTGTCAATTTGATGGGATTATAAAGGAATTTTACTCTTTGAACTTTTACCAAGAAACAAAACGTTATATTCAACAAATCGCCAAACTGTGATACAGTTGAAGAAAAGCGTGTAGAATCGGCAAATCTTAAAGCCGTTGTTTTCCAGTATGATAATACAAATCCCCACACATCTTTGGTCTCTCTCCAAAAGTTATTGGAAATATGTTGGAATGTGTTGTCACATCTACCATATAGCTCTCTCCTTGGGCCTTCAGATCACCATTTATTTCGTTCCATTCAGAACTCCTTAAATGATAAAATTTGTAATAAATCTCATGATGTAAAATCGAGGAGTTTTATGAGCATCGGAAGTTTTATGAGCATGGGATGATGACACTGCCTGAAAGGTGGCAAAAGGTCATCGACAAAGACGGGTAATGCTTAGTTGAATAAATTTATATTTTTAAGCAAAAATTTTGAATTTTCCTTCGCAATCACTTAGTTGTCAACCCATTATTATTGTAAAAATGTTTCTATTTTAAACTTAAGCTGAATTTACAAATTAAAAACACCAACTATGGCTGTTTTAAAGGGTATAAAAGTTTCCTAATACTAACCTTTGTTTGATCCTGCTCCCCAGCGTATTCCAGGGTTGTGAAAATGGTCCACGAGCACCTTCTCCTTACTTCTTCCCTGGCAAGATACCTCCTGTACCACTTCTGAATCAGTATAGCAGCATTGAAGGCTAAAATAAAAAAAAAGATAGCAAACAAAATTAGATATTGAGGTTATTTTTTCAAAATGTCGTATATCAAAAACCATACAATCATATATAAGAAATTTTCATGTAATAACTAGAAACACTAGCAACATAAGGCATTTTATGGCAACATATAACAACCACATACCTCATAAAGCAATTTGACAGTATTTATGCCGATGCAGCATATAGCAGTAAATAGGATAGTGGTTTAGTTTAATTTAGTAATTTAAACGTCCCGTTTTAAAGCAACCTTAAAGAGATTTTGAATCCCTGTTAGATGTCGAGTACGACATCTGAGCTGGCATCTCCAATCCAAACTTCCTCACCACATCAGTCGGAGGACGTTTGGTCCCGATGGATTTAGCGTGCACCAGAACCCACTTACCCGAAGGTTCAACGGTGAAATCGGGTCTCGAAACTGAAGCCCCCCAGTTCCGAAACAGGTTGGTGGTAGGTGTTAGCAATAACCAAGAAGCAATCATATTAGTTTTGTTTCAGGATTCCGAAACTATCATTTTTGGACGATTGTTTTTCTGGAAGGGATGTACGCAGTAATATCAAGTCTTGTCGTTTAACAAAGTATTACTTCATTTTAATGCAAAACCTGTGCATTTGTTGTTCGTATAGAAGAGGCGAAGAAGAAGCGTTTATTGATGAATTTGATTGCAGCATTATCTATATATTAAACCGATTTTACAAAGTCTAATTTTCTAGAATATTTCATTTGAACACAGAATAAGGGAAAAATATTTCAAAAGAATTTAAATACGAAAGATTATGCTTTAAAAAAGTAGTGTATTAGAAAGACAAAAATGCGTCAAATTTGTGTTAGGTAAAAGAAATACAATGCATTATTTTTTTTTCGTGAAGTAAAAGAAAGATAATTCATTATTTTTTCGTTAAGGGAAAGAAAGATAATGCGTTATTTTTTTTGCTAAGTAAAGGAATCATAATGTACAGTTTTTTACGCGTCAACTTGGTAACTGTTTGGTGGTATCTGGTATACTTGAAAATATCATTTTCCGAAGCAGAGGCTTTTCCACAAAGGCCAATGAGTCAATGAAAAGAAGGAAAAAAAAGAAGAAAATAATAATAAAACTGAAAGAAAGAAACTGAATCTTGAATTGAATGAAAAAAATAAAAGAAAAAGGGAATTCGTTTGCCCTACTCTGAGGTCCACATCTAGTCTGACTGCAACTTTAGAGCCCCTAAGTGTAAAGGCGGAATAGAGTTGCTTTTGGTCTCCAAATCAACCAATTTGCAGTGGAGCAACTCATTAACACGAGCTGCTCTCCGACTTGCGTTTCTCTTCATTATTTTTCATTTTTTTGTCACGTTTTTATTGTTTTGTCTCCGTTTCCTTGATTGTTACATTCTCAGAGCGAAATAATAACCAAAATATTTAAAAATCAAAAATGCAACTTTAAAAAACAATTTCAAAGACTGCACTTCAGCAGTTTGCAGAAGAACTGCCACTTGTTATATATTTATTACAGTTACCTACACTTCTTGAGTCTTTCTGATTGATGTTTCCATTCCTAAAAACTCTTTATTTAGTTCTAGTTAAAGTTTCGTTCGTTTAGTTTAGTTGAAATAAATTAACGTCCAGCTTTAAAGCAACATTCGGGTTATTTTGGGACGAACCTCGTAATTTTGAACAGCTGTCAGATGACTTGGATGACAGCTGAGCTGATGTCCACTCTCCACACCGCGCCACATCAGCGGGAGGGCACTTGGCCTAAATGGTCCCATTCACCAGACCCGCTTAAACGACGATTCATCGGTGGAACCAGTTAACAAACCAGAATACCTCTTGTTCCGAAGCCGAGACCTTACCACCAGTTCATTTCGGCTCCCTTATAGATGTTCTAAATTAAGCTAGAAACGCTTGTTTGAAATCCCAAATTAAAAGTTTTAGAGAACAAATATATAATTAAATACTCTTATTTATGTTGGAGGAAGGAATTGTCATCAATTTTGTTTAAAATCGGAGTTTTATTTTGATTTCTGTTGTAAAATAATTCAAGTAAAATAATTTATCAGAATTGAAAAAGGGATTCGATATTTATCCATCTACCTTTGCGTTTTCCAGAAATAATTTTCTTCGCCAGATCAATGATGCAGTTAATTCTTTTTATCTTCTGTTAAGTCATCAGTGGCATGCAATGTCCGGAAAGAGATTAATATAGAAACGATTTGTTTTAGTTCTTTCTCTTAAAATAGATGCTAACGGGATCTTTTCATTGATTGTCAATTGCAGGACATCTTTGCTACTTTTTTTTGTTTCAAATTTTCCGTCTGAGCACTAGCTTCATAAAGAAATAGTAACTAAGATTTCAATTTATTTGAACCGACTTTAAAGAAAAACGAATCGGAAAATTTATCATTGAAAATACATTATATGGAAAGTAAATTTTTACATTTTATCAATTGAAATACAGAGAAAAAAACGTCATCGTCAAAAAAATTTGAAATCGTGATTCCGACGAATCCCTAGAATTTAGTGGAATTTATTTATCACAGATACACATTACTTCTTTGAGTATACGAGACGTTGTTTGGAATTTATAAGGCTTACCGATCATCCTTATACTCTACTAATATTCATTCGAACTATATATATCAGCTATGTTTATTATATCAAGTATATAACCCCGTTTAAATAGCTGGGAAATGAGATATCAAGTGAAGTGTGTAGCTCGAAGGTATGACATAAAATCTTAAGGAAGGAGAGTTTCGAATCATAATTTTATGACTTAAATGCTAAAAATTCTAACAAAAACCAGAAACTTTTTTTATGAAAGCGTAGCCGATCATTGTTTTAAACTCAATTCTTAGGATATCTGCTGTTACTGCAGGGGAAATTGCACATCGATGTAACAAGATTAGTAATTGGTCATTAGCGAATAAAATGTTTCGTTACTAATAACTATATGTTCTTACGAATTTTAAAATTTAAGTTACGAAATTCTTATTAAAAACTTTTTTATACATTGTGTCGCAGAATCTCTTAAAAAGAGAACTTCGATACCTTAGGTGCGGAAGAAAATAATGCAAATTATTTCTTAAGTTAAATGCAGAAAATCCTAAAAAAAACAAGATATTTTGTCTATGACAGTGTGGTAGATAATTTTTTTATCATCAGTTCTCAAAATATTTATTGTTATTGGAGGGATAATTGCCCTTCGATGTAACAAGATTAGTAACTGACCATTAACGTATAACGTGATTCGTTATTAATATCTATATAAAATTACGAATTTTAAAATTTAAACTACATACATTAAGTGCGAGACAGAAACAATAAGAATTTTGAAAAGAGTGCATGTTATTTCATAACGTAAATGCAGAAAATTCTTACAAAAATAAGAAACTTTTTATTTGACAATGTGATTAATAATTATTAATTATCTGTTCTTAAAATATTTTCTGTTATTGTTGGGAAAATCGTATGTTAATACAACAAAATTAGTAATTGATAACGAATAAAGTGTTTTGATAACACAATAAGAATTTAGAAAAGAATGCAAGTCATTTCATACTTAAATGCAGAACATTCTAACAAAACAAGAAACTTTTTCTATGTCTATGTGGTAGATATTTTTTTGTTATTAATTTCTAAAATATTTGCTGTAATTGAAGGAAAAATTGCATATCGATGCAACAGGATTAGTAATTGATCATGACGTAATAAAGTAATTTTTATTCATAATTATATTAATAAGGATTTTTAAAATTTAAACTACATACACTAAATGTGAGAGAAAATAAGAATTTAGAAAAGAATTCAAGTTATTTCATAACTTAAATGCGGAAATACTAACAAAAACAGTAAACTTTTTCTATAACAGTGTTTTAGATAATTTTGTTTATTATCAGTTATTAAAATATTTGCTGTTATTGGAGTGAAAATTGCACGTCAATGTAGCAAGATAAGTAATTGATCATTAGCGGATAAAGTGTTTCGTTGCTAAAAATTATATATAATTACGAATTTTAAAATTTAAACTACGAAATTCTTATTTAAAACAATGTGATGTATGTTTATGCGTAATATTACGTAACTATGTACAAATATATTATGTATACTGCCATGTTGCTATGTAAAAATATTCATTATAGGTCCCGAATTTGTCACCCGTGGATAAAAAAATTTGGAGGGCGTGGTGCTGCATTGGCGTTATCTGACTAGGTTTCACAATTATGACCGCCATCATTAATTAGTTTTTAACACTTCACTGGCGCCGCTCCGGAGACACTGGGTTGCATGCCTATTTTAAGCGCATAAAACGCATATAATACAAATTTTTATTCAAATAATATAGACAGACTTTAACCCAGATCGCAACAACTAATTTTGGTTGCTAATCAAAATAATTGCGTTGTCTTTTAAGGAATTTCAGAAGTGAATGCGATCAACAAAGCGTTATAAGCTTCTTAATTGGTTTTTGGATGGTAGAGGGTATTCAAGGTTAGTCATCCTGTTGCTTGAAAGTGAAATATTAATAAGGCAAATAAAACAACTTATGGGCGTGCAGTAGTGTAAATATCAAACTAATATTAAATTTTTACGCTCTCATGCGGTTTAAATTATTCTTGTAAACTAATTCAATCTAAGAGTCTGAAATGGTTTCATCAGTTAAGTTATATTTTAATTTTACTATTAATGGAATTTTAAATTCAATATCTTTATGAAAGAACTTTTCAATTAATTTTCCAAACCCTTCAAGCATTAAGCCAACTAATAATAGATAATATATCAAATTATTTAGGAACAGTTTAGAGCTAATTTATTTCTGTTTGTTTTTATATTTTTATTTTAAAGCTGGAAATGCAGCAAAATTAAAAAAAAAAAATTAAAGTAAAAAATCATATAGAGTCATTTATTTGTTTTTGCATTTAAAACCAATTAGTGTGGTCTTACCGAATTTTCCTCAGTTATTTTCCAGTAAAACTCTTTCTCCCCGTCAGCATCATAAAAGGTGAAAAATACCAGCAAAGCTATGAAAGCAAGAAGTACTCAGATTTTTTATTTTTCAAAGTGCCGCTCATGATTTTGTGCTTCTTAGTACAATGCTGAACCTCTTGTATACATTTAGTGTGTCTTTCTGCTGACCGATCGAAACGAAAATTTGGTATAGAAGTGCAATCTAATAGTAAGATCACATAACAAATTTCATTTAAGTAATTGGGTTTTTGAATTTTCTCGTTTATGCATATACAAATGCATAGATCAACAGACTGTTAATCCTTTGATGGATTTAGTTCAAAATTTGGTTCAATATTTCTGAATTTTTTTCCAGTGAGGCCATTTCTCCCCGTCAGCATCATAAAAGATGAAAAACACCAGATAAGAAATTTAGCTCAAAATTTTATACAAATATACACTAGATGATAGAACTGTGTGCTGAGTGTATATGTCTCAAATACTCTCCGGTGAAAATATTTTCACCTGACAACATCATAAAAGATGAAGACCCTCAGCAAAACTATGAAAGTACACATATTTTTATTTTTTAAAGTGCCGTTTATTAGAATTTCGTGTTTCGTAGTACATTGTTGTACCTCACGTATGCATTTTTAAAGTCATTTTGTTGATCGATCAAAATGAAAATTTAATACAGAACTGCAATTTAATAACAAGGTCACACTCCAAATTTCGTTTATTTAAGTTATTACAATTTTGAATTTTCTCATTTATGTATATGCAAATGCACAGACCAACAGATGGTCAACCCTTTGATAGATTTAGATCAAATTTCGATACAAATATTCACTGCAGATAACAGAGCTATGTGGTGTGTATATATTTCTCAAATACTCTCTAGTGTAAATATTTCCCCTTGTCCTCATCATAAAAGATGAAGACCCTCAGTAAAGGTATAAAATCTAGAAGCACTCAAGTTTTTATTTTTCAAAGCTCCGCTTACGATTTTGTGTTTCGTAGTACATTGTTGAAAATCGTATATGCATTTTGAAAGTCATTTTTTTACAGATAGGAACGAAAGTTTGATACAAAACTGCAGTTTAATAACAAAATCACACAGCAGATTTCATTTACCTAAGTTATTGGGTTTTTCAGTTTTCTCGTTTATGTACCGGGTGCGCCAGAGAAACTTACTTATTTAAAAAAAATTCCGAGTGGTGAGATGGGTAGGTAAAGGGGTGATAGTAGCGCTACTGGAAGGGGAAGCCCCCAAGTTTGTTTCTAACTCAAGTCAGTTGCCATCATGCTCTGGTCTAGAGCACTGCGGGTCTTCGCCGTCGAGAGATTCTTTTCTAATGGCCGCTCACTTGTTGCTATGCAATGTGTCTTCCGCGCACGCTTTGAAATTCCTCCTCACAGACTCATTCTTGGTCTTAATTCGATTCTGCCGTGGGTTAACTCATTTAGGATGTGTCGATAAATTCAGAAATGGACATCAATGGACCACCAGAACTCCGGAAAATGTCGAAAGAGTGAGGCAGTCACTTTTATGTTCGACTCGCAAACACGCAGTTGCTCTGGGAATTTCTCACACCACTCTTCGACGAATTCTCCATCAAGACCTTCAATTTCGTCCCTATAAATTGGCTGTTGTGCAAGAACTAACTGAACGCGATTTTGTAGCCCGTCAAAAGGCATCTGAAATGCTGCTTGTCAATCGGCCTGAAGACGCGGTGGTTTTCTTCAGTGACGAGGCTCACTTTGAAATCCCTGGTTTATGTCGATCGACCACGGACAATAGCTCACCTCAAGAACAACATTGGTGACGCCATTGCCAAAATACCTACTGATATGCTGCAAAGAGTGGACACGAAAATCAAAAATCGACTTAATCAGTGTATGCACAATGTGGGTCGCCATTTAACCGATGTCCTTTTTAAAACTGTATGAAAAAAATTGGGATATTGTATTCTCAAATAAAAAAAAAACTAAAACAATAACTGAAGTACTTTTGTTTTTATTGACCTGTCAAATAAGTAAGTTTCTCTGGCGGACCCTGTATATGCAACTGCACAGACCAACAAATTGTCAATCTTTTGATGGATTTAGTTCAAAATTTCATTGAAATATTCACTGTCGCGCTGGTTGGGGGAACCTCGTAATTGAGGATGAGAAGTTTCGGGCACTGTGGTTGGTTCTCAACCCCCCCTGGATATATGAAAATGTAGGAATAGCTACCTCCCATCGATGACGGCACGTACTTCCTAAGAGAAGGATCGTACCGTGATCGGTGATAGGTCCTTAGGACTCAATCACAACTCCCGCCAATGTTGCTGTGGTGACGATCCAATCATTTGAATTTTTTTTTGTGCCTACTGGTGCGTCTGAGTAGTCAGTCTATGATACAAATATACAATGTAGGTGATAGAACTGTGGGCTATATTTCATTGATACTTTGTAGTCATTACACTCACTTGCTCTCAGACAAAGAGGTAAAAATACATTCGTAAAACAGATTGCACATAAAATTTTATAGAAATCTACAAATTCGGGTAAAGACCACATACCAAATTTCATACATCTACTTCAAAGCGTTATCGTGTTCACAGGCAGACATAATTTCAAAAATGTGTTTTTTCTGATACAGATAAATGTGAGATGAAGTAATTCATCTCAATCTCGAGTTCGATTATTCAAGTTCGAGTATTATGATAATTTACATAGTTTGTGCTTGTAATAATTATTTTGCAATTAACCTTGTACATGCGCTCTTAAATTTCTACATCTTTATGTTGCACACGCGCCTTGAATTTTTTTTCTCTCCTTTCATAAAAAGACTTTGGGGATGATTGGATTCTTTTGATAAGTTTAGACTTATTTTTACAGTTTACAATGTTTCGAAACGAACGAAATTTATTTTCCATTCATCGCGTTCTTGGAACTGATTCGCTTTTGTAGATATATCTACGTCACAAAAACAGGACTATGAAAAAGCAACTGATTTCGACATTTAACTCTTTAAAAGAGTAATGGGAGTTTAATTCTTCCTGGAAGATCAAAATGTCTTCTTTTCTTATTTAAAAGATGATGAAAGGATTCGTTAAACTTGTCATCTGCATTTCACATCTTTATTTTTATTATTTATAATTTTTAGAAGCAGGCACTTGTGGGAGTTATATAAGAAAATATAATGGTCCATTTTTTTTCTTGTTCAAAACCCATAGCTGTATTCAATAAAAAGCTAAATTTCGCTACATTTTCCCCTTCTTCTTTTATGTTGCAGCAAACTAAAATTAGAAAGTTGCTATACAGCCATTGCTTTTAGTATGACTTTCAAAAACAACATGGAAGAAAGGAAGGTCGAATTAATTAGTTAAACTGATGAAAATCAGACTTCTGCCTTCGGATGCTCCGGGGCTTTACTCTCAGAATCCACGGACACGACGACAACAACTGATGAAAAGAGGGTAATTTCAATCTCTTTTTTTAAATTACTTTTTTACTTAACTAAACCTTGTATTGAATCAAACTACATTGATCAAAATCATTGCAAATGAATCTCTTCATGTTTTTTGAAGCGTGAATTAATTCACATAAAAACATCATCATCACAAACAAATCACATGAATTCACATTCATTTAGAAAGTTGTAGGATGCTACAGTAAATGTCAATACATTGCAAATAATATAGAGTAATTACAGTCTCATTCGCATTTGTGATTTTATAAATTTCAAAGATTTGTTCTATTTTCGGTATAGAAACTTGTAGAGATATCATTAGTGCTAAGTTGTTTTTGTGTAGATATGTTATTTGGCAAAAAAGGTGTATTTTTTGAAGTAAAAAGTTTTTTTCCTTCAGACATGTATTTCAGTTTTCAACAGCTTAGTATTTACTATTTGGATTGCTAACATTCACATAGAAAGCTGTGAGATGCTTCAGTAAATATCAAAACATTGCAAATAATATACAGTAATTGCAGTTTCATTCGTATTAGCGAAATTTTTATAATTTTCA
>JAPMOQ010001087.1:0-59474 GCA_026543055.1 Argiope trifasciata | reverse complement strand
GTGCTATAAAAGGTTGGTTATCGTTTATTTAAATATTTAAACTTAATTAAAAATTTCAGATCAAAGTTTTTTGATTGCGAAATTTTTCTATTTTATATCGCACTTATTTATATAAATTTCCACTACTGACTTGGAAAATAAAGTAATTTTGATTCTTTTTACTGATTTTAATGCATTGTCTACAATATGCAGCTCATGATTTGTTACGAAATTAGTTTCATATCAGCAAGCTAAAACGGAAAATTTAAATATTTGCTCCTCTTCAATTCAGTTTCCGTATATTGCACAATCCATAGAGTGAATCCTTTATCATATCATACCAAACGCCTACAAGTTGTTGTTTTTATTTTTAAGACATGCTAATAATCTATACTTATAATAAAGCTCAATGTGTGTGTGTGTGTGTGTGTGTGTTGGCGCTCTACAGGCCAGACCGTTGGACCTACAGCTACCAAATTTGGTACATGCATACCTTGGAGGTTCGGAATGTGCACCTCGGAGCCCTTTTTTCGAATTTTTAATTAGAATTTGAATTAATTAAAATTTAAGCGATATTTCGACGTTTTTCCGTTATAACTTCCGACAATATTATTACACAAACATGATTTTTACATCAATTTAAAGATAAAAAAATTAGCTTTCTAACGGTATCAGTTTTTTAAATTTATAACGTAAGCAACTATTTTTAACGAATTTTTAAAGAAATATTTTAACAATGTTTTTATCACGTGACTGGATAAAATAAAAGAATGCCGGAAGTTCAAATAAAAAAAAATTATCATCGCAAAATAAATCTACAGAAATGCAGCTGTCAGCAAGTGACAGGATAAAATAAAAGAAATATAAAATGTGATATTTTCTTTAAAAAATAAATGCAAATGATTCTATGATCGTTTGCAATATCTGTATCATTAATTCCATAAATTATCTTTATTTACAGTAAACCTGATTGAATTTAGACAGGATATGCATTGAAATCCGGACTTAATGGCATATTTATGTAATCGTTTGCAATATCTGTATCATTAATTCAATACTTTTTTCCCTTTCTCGCTTTCTTTGAAAAAAAAAACATATTTCATATTTTGGCAACATCATCGAAAAAAAACATTTTTAATATTTTGGAAGCATAACCGATAGTTAAAACTGATTGATTTATAAAATTCAAGAATATTATTAGGAAAAGGTGTTTTTTTAGAACTTTTCGTCCATCATCTTAAAGAAAATATTGCTTTCAGGCCAATCAATTCCCGGAATTACTTCTAGGCTAATGAATATGTGATGTAATTGAAAATTTTAGAACGCATTACTCATGGCGAACCAGCTGGTCGCCAAAGGCGGCTAGTTTAAAAATAAAAATAAAAATGTAACACACATTCATCAAATAATTTAATGAAGTCAATTCATGCTCACAGGATGAATTGACATAGGATTTATGCTTACAGGTCTTGTATACTGTTGCAATGTTATTTTAAAATCCACGGTGCATCTTTCATGAGGAAAAGTAACATAACATCACAACACATCTAAAAATATATGTATTTAGATTTAGATAACTTCTCAGTCCCATTTTTTTCATAACTGAAACGTTATAATTGACTCAGAGTTGTTTAATATGTTTTACCTAAAGCACGCAAAGATAATTCTGTTTAGCCGTAGGCGATCACCCTCAAACACTTGCTTAATCCCACGATTCTGCTGATAAGATGAGATAATCTTTTGTTAAAAATAAAAACATACTCTAACTTTTCCATTAGATGCTGAAGAAACAGAATAGGAAGAATGAATCTAATTTACTACAGAATCTTATAAGTTTTCTAGAATAAAAATCTATTTTTAATGATGTTATCCTATAAAAATGAAAAAGAAACAGAATAGGAAGAATGAATCTAATTTACTACAAAATCTTATAAGATTTCTAGAATAAAAATCTATTTTTAATGATGTTATCCTATAAAAATGAAAAAGAAACAGAATAGGAAGAATGAATCTAATTTACTACAGAATCTTATAAGTTTTCTAGAATAAAAATCTATTTTTAATGATGTTATCCTATAAAAATGAAAAACAAAAGAAAAAATCCTTTAATGCGTTCGTCATCATTTGATATCACAGTTGATTTTTTTTAAAATTTTCACATCTTAAAATAAGTATAGAAACTGTGAAAAGATGGAGGATACATATTTTTTCCTAGTTTTGTCTGAATTTAAATGAAATGTAATTCGGAACTCTAAAAATGCATTAACGTATATAATGGTTTACAAACTTTTTTGGGAAAAATAATATATTCTTTAACTTTTGTCTGCCAAAAAAATCAAACTCCTTTTAAATTTTTAATTAAAAATTATTATTAAAATTTTAAAAAATCGCTTTTAGATGCCCAATTTTACCTCCTCAAATGTATATATGCCAAATTTGATAATCTGTGTCAAATGGCTTGTTATGTATAACTAGCTCTAAAACTTACACAGGCAATTTTACAGACACTCTTTTTAATAATTAGTAAAAATTCTTGTTATAAAATATTAGTTATACAAAATAAGTTATACATTTACACTTGTTCCTCTGCAGAAAAAAAAGTTTGACTCAACAATCTAAGGATTTTTTTGTGATTTATTGAATCTTCAAAAGAGCTAAAAAAAGCATTTCAGATTACAAAGTAGGTGTCTGACGTTTTTAAGCAACCTACGTCAGTTAAAAGTTTATATTGCATAACCGAAGCAATTGTATTTTCGAAAGATAACTGAAAATAAGTTAAAAGTAAACTTACTTCTTTCCGTAGCGCTCATCACCCGGAGTTTCTTCGAACTTTTGTTCTCATTAACCTGGGTTGATCCAGCACATCCCATGGTTACAGGTGGTTCAGATTTCTTAAACTTCGAAACTTGCCTTCAAAAGAAAGAAAAAAACGATTTAGTTGTTAGAAATATAAGAGAACTATTTTTTGCTTTAGTTGATCAAAGCGTGGACTAACTCTTGATTGAATTTCAAAGACGATAATTGTGCAAGTTTTTTTCGCTCCAGTCTTTTCAAATTTTATTTCTGTCCAAATTTGTATCACATTCCAACAGATTTTTTTGGTGCAAAGTTTCAGTTTAAGAATCTTTAAATTAAAATCTGTGTTTTCCACTTTAAAGATTGAATGAAATATTTTTCGCATCAGTTGCAATTACGTCCAATCAAATTATTGCAATCTCATAAGGCTTGTTTTTATGTTGAGTACTTTTTTTTTCTGCGTCAGATTAAATAATTGCTACATAAAAGGTTTAATTCAAGTTTATTTACTCCCACTCACTCAAGTAACAGTAGAGAAATTTTGAAAAGACCTTGAAAATTTGAGCAAAGGTCAGAGGACACGCTTCTGTCCAAATTTTCATCACATTCCTACTCATTTTTTTTTGTTTGTTATTCAATTTTATTTTAAGTATCGTTAAATTGGAATTGAGGTTTCCTACTTCGAAAATTTTTGTCTCGTATTTTAATTACAATCGGTTGGAAAAAAAGCATTTAAACTGCATATCCAATTTTCTTTATAGTACTACAAAGCACAAAGCGCTCATGGAAACGATTATGAAAATAAAAATCTTACAGCTTGAGGTGTTCATGGCCTTTCCCGAGGTGCCCAACTTTTTTCAGATAGAGTGGGAATAGATAGGAATATTATTTGGTTTATTTTTAATAATTTTAGTTCACACCTTTTAGTTTTTAGCAGCTTGTCAAAACGTTACGTAACGTTACGTAATATTAAATCTTACAACTTAAAGTGTTCATGGCCTTTCCCGAGGTGCCCAACTTTTTTCCAGACAGAAAGGGAATAGATAGGAATATTATTTGGTTTATTTTTAATAATTTTAGTTCACACCTTTTAGTTTTTAGAAGCTTGTCGAAACGTTACGTAATGAATTTAAAACTACAACCCCCCAATAGACAACATAGTAATTAAGTTTCTTAGAGGAAGCCATTCTCAACAATTTTCGTAGACGCTACATAAAAAAAAATCAAAACAAAAACATTGAAATTCTCCTTATGTAGGTCAATGTCGAAACAATTTCTACTTCGAATGTCCAAATAACTTATCTTTAACTTGGGACATAATTTTGCAAGCATTTCACGCTGCCATATTTGAATATGTAACAATATTCTGAGCCGTAATTACATAATTATCAATGTGCAAGCAATAATATAAGTAACAAAAATTAAGTTTGAAAATCGAAGTTGAAGTTTTTTTCCTTTATAAAATGAAGAGGCATTTTGCTTGCGCAGATTAATTGAACTTGTCAGACGTGTAAAAGGAATTTAGCTACTATTAATTAGGAACAAGATTTCCACTTATTTATCAATTGATCTTGTCACTTTAATATTAATGAATCAAGTAAAATGATAAAAAAAGTAGGTGGATTTGAGTTTGGTATTTCCTTCAGTTGATTCAAAGATGCTGGTATATTTATTATTAATATCTTATTTTTATTATAAATCCTTTTATAGAATTATTCTTAAGAGGACAATGAATTCTATTAGATACTTTTTGGAATTGTTCAGTTCGGGATAAGAAATTTTTTATTCATATGTATTAAAATATAAAAACGTCGAATTTCTTAAAAAACATTTTAAAATGAAATATATTATTTTGACAAAATTTAAGAGATATGTAATTTTTAAAAACTTCAAAATATTCTAAGCGGCTTAATTTTTATTTTTTCTATTGTTTTTTTCTTATTATCCAATATAAAATTTAGGGAAACAAAATTACGTATGATTTTCTAATTCCAATTAAATACTATTTTATAGAAATATTTTTTATTACGTTTTTAGTCGAATATAAACATATATTTTGGTGATGAAGCGATAATAATAAAATTGCCCGTTTTCTTCCGCTTTTGCTTGTTTCCCCTTAAATTCTCTGGTTCCCCTTCAAAAATTCATAAATATGTATTATTGTAAAATTTTGCAACCTCATTTTATTCTTACACTACATATTCAAATATAATATAAATTATATCGTGGATTACTCTCAAATTAAATTAAAGAAATCAATCAATCAAAAAGAAATCAAATAAAAATTAAGCAAATCTTTCCTCGATTCTTATGTGAGGAAAGGTGAATAAATTCAAATTAATTTCCAGAATCCGATATAATCATAACAAAAAGCACTAACTTTTAAATCTGCTCTTTTGTAAGTGTTCGACAAATTTAGTATTTCTTATTTTTTAATCTTAAATTTAAAGCACAATATTATATAAATATTGGAATCTTAAAATTAATTTTTCTCAGATCACTATCAGATGGCACCACTCGTATAGAATTTAAATTCAAGTAAATTATTACTTGATTAGCAATTATTTAAGTGCTAAAAATATAAAAATAATGTACTGTCATCCAGAATTCATTACTGTACAGAATTTCAAAAGTCTAGTCCATTAGGGAATAAGAGAAAAATCGATTGTGAAATTTCGTCTTTATAAGCATGAAAAAAAGTTAGATGGAAGTATTTAAAAATGATACTTTTCGTGCGTAATTTTCATGTAATAAGATGTTAAATTTTGTCTAGAGAAACAATTAAAAGTGGAAATTATTTTGAAAGCTGCCAGGAAAGTAATAGTATTCATTAATTTGTTTACTGATTTCGTTCCGAACCCCGCCTTAGTCTGATAGTAATAATTTTATCAAAAGTCATATAATAGTTAATAGGTAAATTTTATGCAAACAGTTATTTCTGTTGTGTACCCTTGAAGTATTAACGAAAAAATATTAAATTTATTCTAAAAACTGTTTAAACATTTTACACATATCAAATATAATTATCTTGATTATGGAAAACAAACGTTCATTCACTTAACCTAAAAGGCGTGGTAAATATTTAAGCGGTGTTTTCATTCGCGCATATTATTTATGTATTTAACAATTTTCTGCTCATCATATCATGAGTCAAAGTTGACATTATCCTTAAAATGATTTTAAGATAATATCCGGATACGGATGAACAAACATCAGTCTTCTTATTATGATATTATCTTGTGATTAAAGATTTTCATAGAAACCAGTTATAATATTCCATTTCCTACATGTTTCGACATGGCATCGACATTAACTCTACATTAACCATTGATATCGCCATTAACTCTACCGAGGTAAACAATGTGGGAAAGAAATCTGTATTAATTTGTACCAACCCTAAAAAAACTAGTAGTTTCTGTCAAATTTGAGGAAAGAAGCCTCTTCTTTTGTTGAGAGCACGGTGGACCTTGAAATAAGCAAAAATGGACAAAAACTTGTTATTTTATTTTTATCATTCCATCACCAAATTATATATTTATATTCAACTAAAATAGTGTTATAAAATGTATTGTTAAAAAAATAAACATTTGAAGGGTCCAGAGAAAAAAAGTACATCTTAATGACTTTTCCCAAAATGATATTGTAATTAGATTTAAACACTTTGAACTGATCCAGGTGTCTTAATTTGTGAAGAAATTAAATGAAATTGAAAATAAAAATTTCAGTGAAATATAAGAAATTTAGGTATTCATTTTATGTTTCGAGTTTTTTTAACTAGATGAATGTCAATTTTAGTTCACAAAAACATGAAATTCCTATAAAAATTCAATAAGTGTGCATAAAAATATTTCTAAAAAATTGGAATTACAAAGTCATGCGTTGTTTTGTTCCAAATAAATTTACAATGGGTAATTAGAAAAAATAATAGAAAAAATTAAATATTAAGTCACCAGGAATATTTAAAAATTGTATGCCTTTTAAATAATTTTAAAATAATATATTTCGTTTTAAAATGTTTTTAAAGAAATGTAACGTATTTATATTTTAATACATATACATAAAGAATTTCATAACCCTAAGTGAATAATTCTCAATGATATCTAATAGGTATTGTCCCCTTGATGACTGCTTCAAAAAATGTTACAAGAAATATATTAAAATTGATTTGAATTTTTCTGTTCTTATCTTGAAAGTTTATATTTCTTTCTAATTTACTAAACTTTCTGTTTGTTAAAGCCAATATTATCTTTTTTTCCCTAAAAGTCAATGATCTTAAATAAACACTATTTTCTACGAATCTAATCGCAGTTCCACAAAGGTGTGTTGGAAGATTTTTACCTGATAGTTCACAGTCATTATTTTGGACCAGATTGCCACCTATAAATTAACTCATAGTTGACAGTCAACGAGTCAAAAAATGAGAAATCCCTATTTTTTATTATTTTTATTCAATAACTAGCTGATACCAGGCGCGTTGCTGCCGCAGAAAAAGTAATTTGGGAAATATCGTTTGAAATTTAAAATAACTGTCTTGTTTAATTAAGAATGATAGAAAGAATCATACTTATTTTCGTATGGAAATGAATACATTTATTGAAATTGAGTTATATACAAAGGAAAAGCTTAAATAATATTAATTCTGTTTTTTTTTTTAACTTTATTATTCAAGACTTTAGGGTAGGCAATATTTTTTTTTGTTTTTCCATCTTCAGCAGAAACAAATAAGTGCAAATCATAAGTATTCAAAGTTTCATCGTAATCGGATGACCGGTACGACACCGCACAAGAGACATACAGACAAACATTCATTTTTATTTATATAGACAATAATTCTGACACTTTTTACTTACTTAGATTAACCATAGCATTCAATCAGGAGCCATCCCTTAATTATCAGTCAATGTATTAAAATCATATATTCAAAATTAGAATATATTTATTTCAAAATATTTATTTTAATTTTAACAGTCATATAAAATTATTAGTATCGTAATCAGTAGTCCAAGAGTTAAAAAAATCCCAAATGTCTAATTCAAATGAATTTTACATATTGATATATTAATTATAGAAAACGATTAGTGAATTATTCTGCAGTTAGGAGTAAATGTGTTAAAAACACATAAATCACCAATTTGTATTATTGGTAATCAATCAAAATAGTTTAGATAAATTATACATGTTTATATTAATGATAGCTGCCAGTTATCTTTTAAAAAATAAAATAATTTCAAAAAAATTTTGAATTAAAAGATGGACTTTAAAATTCCGTAATATTTTTTATAACAAATTATAAAGACTAAAAAGCAAAAATTAATTAAACTAAAAAAAAAATTCTGCATCTGGTAGTTTAAGGAATGTGTTTTTAAAAACTGTTTTTACCAAATTGTTCTATGAATTATGTATAAAAAATAAAGAACAGATGTATGGATTATATGATAATTTTTACCTATTTATATATTAATTATAGCACCCAATCATATTTTAAAAAATAATTTTGAAAGAAATGCGAATAAAAAAAATGGAAATATTCTATAATTTTTTTAATAACAAATTGCAAAGACCAAAAAGCAACAAATAATTAAAAAAAAATTCTGTATCTGGTATATTAATGAATGTATTTTTTAAAAACTGATTTTTTCAATTTTTTATGATTTGTATAAAAAATGAAGTACAGATGCATGGGATATAGGATCAATTTTACCTAATTATGAGCTAATTATAGCAACAAACTTTTAAAAAATAAAATTATTTTGGGAGAAATGTGAATTAAAAAAATTGACTTCAAGATTCTGTAATATTTTTTATAACAAACAGCAAATTCTAAAAAGCAAAAAATAATTTAAACAAAAAATTCTGAATCTAGTAGATTAATAAATATATTAAATTTTTTTTTAAATTTTTTAAAAGGAATTTTTATACAAAAAAAAGAAGCAGAGATGTATAGGATATAAAATTTTTGAAATTAAACTCTTCAGTTGCCAGGCTCTATTATAAAAATTTCCTTATAAGTATTTACTTGTATTGTTCAGCCAATTTTTTTTCACTTTATTTTCATCGAATCGATGAGATAATATTTTAAGGGAAATCTTTCGACTAGAACAAATCCCAGCCTCTCAAAATAGCAATAAGAATTTAACTCTTGACTAAAAGAAAATGGCATCCAATATCCTCGGCATCTGGGTAAAGAAGTTGTTTTTAAAAGCAATGTCCTGTAATCCAATTAAAGCATTTATTCGTTTGAAAAAGCTCTTATTCATTTCTCGGAGATTTCCTCATGAGCGCAAAATAATTTCTTAACTGCTTTAAAAGGTTTTAATGTCCAGACTTTTTTTATATATATAAATTTCGTTTATACTTTTTTTTTAGTACAATTCGAATAATCTCTTAACTTTTTTGAAAAAAATATGCCTTAATCCTTAGTGATTAATTCACGACTTTTTTAAAAAAGCATAAATATTCACGACTGCTAACAATGCTGTCGTCTGCTTCTCTAATCCCACTTATAATGAGGAAGGAAGTTTATATGATAAACCTTTGAACGTTAAGTATAACCTTCGCATTTCTAAAATCTCTATATAAGAAGAAAAAAAAACTTATATTGAAAAATCTGACTGATATTTATGAATTTATTTTTTATTTTGCTTCAGGCTGTACGATGCAAAGAAAATCTACAGGTGCGTGCATTTGAAATTTTTATATTAAGAAATTAATTTTTTCTCATATTTCGCAGTTTAAAAATTATAATACTTATAAACATAAGAGGCAAATTTTACTTTTATTCAATTATTTTTTAATCAAATAAAAGATTATTTTCACCACGAATAATTTCTAAATTTTTTTTATGATTTTCACTTTTTTATTTTCCTTGTTTTAAGTCATGTTTACCTGATTTAAAATTTCTTTAAATTCTGAAGAAATTCCAATCAAATATTATCCTAAAAGTTAGTCAATATAAAATATACATTAATTTATCAAGTCTATTATTAATACGTTAAAATTGCTATTTTATTAAACTAGAATATGTAATTTTTGCTTCCTTCAAAATTGTCTTAGATTTGTTTAATTTTTCTTTCAAACATTAGAATCACTTTTAACTCATACGAAACTTTGTCAAATATTATCTTAAAAGTTAGATACTTTAAAACATGCATTATTTAATGAAGTCTATTACTCATGCCTTAAAGCCTTTTATTATTCAAGGAAATGAAATTTTTGTCTCATGAAAATCAATCCATTTTTTTTTTTAACTTTTTCCAAATAAAAAAATCGCGTTGAATTCATACGAAAATCTTATCAAATACTATCCTAAAAATTAGCCTTTTAAAAATATATTGAAAATAAAATTTTGTTTTCGTAAAAATCGACTCAGTTTTTTTTTTTTTTTTTTTTTTTTTTACTTTTTACTTCTTTTAAACATTAGAATCGCTTAACATTCATAAAAAACGTTCATCAAATATTATCCTAAAAGTTAGTCACTATAAAATAGACATTAATTTATCATGTCATTTATTAATGATTTAAAACATTTTATCATGCAAGAAAATGAAATGTTTGTCTTTATGAAAATCGGTTCAATTTTCTTTTTACTTTTTACTTCTTTCAAACATTAGAATCGCTTTAAATTCACTCGATATTCTTATCAAATATTATTTTAAAAATTAGTAACTCTAAAATACACATGAATTCATCATGTTTTTTACTCATCTTTAAAATATTTCATTAATCAAGAAAATGAAATTTTTGACTGCATGAAAATAGACTCAGGTTTTTTTAAAAATTTTTGTTTCTTCCAAACATTAAAATGGCTTTAAATTCATACGAAACTGTTATCAAATATTTTTCTAAAAATCAGACACTTTAAAATGTACCTTAATTTACCATGACTTTTACTCATGATTTAAAATTGATTTTTTTATTATGCTAGAAAATAAAATTTTTGTCTTCATAAAAATAAGGTAAATTTTTTTTACTTTTTACTTCTTTCAAACATTAAAATCGTTTCAAATTTATATGAAAATCTTATCAAAAATCATCCTAAAAATTCGTCTTTATTAAATAAGCATTAATTCATTCTCATGCAGTAAAACATTGTTTTTTGTTCAAAATAGTGAAATATTTATTCTCTTAAAAAAATCGGCTGAATATTTTCACTTTTTTTAAACATTAGAATCGTTTTGAATTCTTACAAAACTTCTATTCATTATTATATTAAAAATTAATTACTATTAAATAGCCATTAATTTATCATATTTTTTGCTCATGCTTTAAAACTTATATTTTACTGTACAAAAAAAATTATGTCTTCATAATATTCAGCTCAATTTTTGTACAAATATTATAATCATTTAAATAAAAAGCTCTTATCAAATATTATCCCAAAATCAGTCACTTTGAAATATGCATTAATTCATGCTGTCTCTTTCTCAGGCGTTAAAACATTTTTTTAGGCAAGAAAATAAAGTCTTTGTCTTCTTAAAAATGGGTAATTTTTTTTAACATTTTACTTCTTTGAAGCATTCCTAAAATTATTCAATTTAAAATATATTGTAATATATTCTTAAAATTATTCAATTAAAATATATTTTAATCTATTCTTAAAATTATTCAATTAAAAATATATTATAATTTATTCCTACAATTATTCAATTAAAAATATATTGTAATTTATTCCTAAAATTATTCAATTTAAAATATATTGTAATTTATTCCTAAAATTATTCAATTTAAAATATATAGTAATTTATCATATCATTTACTCATACTTTAAACTTTTTTTTATTATACAAGAAAATGAAATTTTTGTTTTCAGGAAAATGGTCTCAATTTTTTTTACTTTCTATTTCTTGAAACATTTGAATAGTTTTAAATTCATACGAAAATCTTGTCAAATATTTTCCTAAAAATTATCCATTTTAAAATTTACATTTATTTATCATATCCTTTACTCATGCTTTCAAACATTTTATCATGAAAGAAAATTAAATTTTTTTCTTCATGGAAATCGGTTATATTTTCTTTTTACTTTTTAATTCTTTCAAACATTAGAATCGTTTTAAATTCATACGAAATTCTTATCAAACATTATTCCAGAAATTAGCGATTTTAAACTCTACAATTATTCATGAAGTCTTTTACTCATGCTTTAAAACATTTTATCATTCAAGAAAAGGAAATTTTCATCTTCATGAAAATTGGCTCAATTTTCTTTTTACTTTTTCTTCTTCGAAACATTAGAATCGATTTAAATTCATATGAAAATGTTATCAAATAGTATCCTAAAATTTTTTTGGATAATAAAATCCCTAATTTTTTATATCTTTTTCTAGATGATAAATGCAAGAAAACTAATTGATGCAAGGAAACTAAATTTTTGTCTTCATGAAAATTGACTTATTTTTTTCGTTCTTTTTAATTCTTTGAAATATTAGAATAACTCTTAATTCATCCAAAAGTCTTATCAAATATTATCTTAAAATTAGTTACTATAAAATATACATTGATTTATCATATCTTATACTCATGATTTGAATTTGATATTTTATTTTACAAGAAAACAAAATTTGTGTCTTCATAAAATTCAGCTCAATTTTTTTTTACTTCTTTCAAATGTTAGAACTTATACATAGCTCTTATCTAGCACTAAGAGCTATGTATAGTTTAAACTTATACATAGCTCTTATCTAGCACTACCCTAAAATTATCCACTTTAAAATATACATTAATTTTTTATATATTTTACTCATCATTTAAAACATTCCTTTATGCAAGAAAATAAAATGTTTGTTTTCGTGAAAACCATCTCAATTTTTGAAATTTTTTATTTGTTTCAAATCTTAGAATTTCTTTAAATTCATACGAGACCTTTATCAAATATTATCCTAAAACTCAGCCACTTCAAAATATACAGTAATTTATCATTTCTTTTACTCATGCTTTATATCATTTTCTTATGCAAGAAAATCAAATTTTTGACCTATTGAAAATAAGTTCCATATGTTTTTTTTACTTCTTTCAAGCATTTAATTCATATGAAACTCTTATCAAATATTATCCTAAAAATTATCCACTTTAAAAATATTTTAATTCATTTTTTTTTCTCATGCTTTAAAGCATTTTATTATGCCAGGAAGTGAAATTTTTGTCTTCAGGAAAATAAGCTCAAATTTTTTAAACACTTTTTGCTTCTTTCAAATATTAAAATCTGACCAATGACTTCCATACAAACATTAGCAGTTGAAATAAAAATGTAACAAAAACTTTGATTCGATTATTTAAAGTAGGAAATATAATTTTTTTTTATTATTTTATATTTTTTCAATTAATTACTTAGAATTGCTATTTTTATGAAGTTTTGAAAAAATTCTAAAATTCCCTATTATGTGGCGCTGATTTCATGCAATCAAATTAAACTATATCAGTCGATTCATTGATATTTAATTTGTGAAAATATATAAATAGTGTATTTTAACTGAGAACACACAAGTGGACATGATTTCATATCTTTAGTACAGGAAGAAGCAAATGTAGAATCGATTTCAAAATTTCATTTTTCAAAATACGAAACAAATCAAGCTTTTACGAGAAAACAACTAATTTTTATTACATTCACGTTTCCGATAACTTTATATAAAACAAAGATTCTCCGAAAATTTCCCTCTGATGAAAATCTGAATTCATATTGTTATTTAGAACTATTATTTAGAAATAAAAACAAGGCCATCATTTTTTATGGAAATATTTGTTTTTTCGTTCCTTTTTAGTAAATTTTTATTGTTCAGAGGTATGTAAATGAAGGACTTAAATTATGAAATACTCAGAATCAAAATTTTAAAGCTTGGTATGCAGTGTTTTATGCGGTTCTTTCATAATAGTGTTTCCTTTTAACATTCAGAATGAAAATTATGAATGGTCCATCATTCATTTTCTCACAAAAGGTGATAAATAAATGTAGAGGAAAATAAAAATATTCAACGAACTCATTGTTCTGCATAGTATTAGAGATAAAGGTAAATATATTCTCAAAGATTTGGCTCTTTACTGATGGATTTAATTTAATTCTGTTATATTTTAATATGTGCAAGAAAATTAAGAAATCGAAACCGACCATAATATGAAGATGCTTTGTGGATTCTTTCATAGAAAATGTATTTACAATGAACGATATTTAATAATAAAAGCAAAATTCCGTTTCAGAATTTTCCATTTTTCGCAGCTATATGTTGAAAACCTTGAAGACTCTATTATAGGTGAATACCCGAACGGTTTATTTGTATATTTATAATCCGTTTTGCAATATACAATAAAAAAAAATGGTACAATTGTCCAAAAATTTGTCCCAACAATTTTGATATTCCTCTCCAAATTTTTTTAAAGTATGATAATCTTTTCCGGCTTTCAAACTTTTTACAACTTTCTTGACGCTGTAAATCGTCCAAAACTCGGTTCACAGCAATTTCAACACAGGGCTACTAAATTTGGCACGTTGTTAGTTTTTAAGTGGAAATAATTTGTCAAAACTTTAATTATTAATTAAATTTAATTTAAAGTTAATCGAAATTTAACGTTTACATTCAACAATTATTAGCTTATTATTAACATGTCAACAAAGTTATATTCTTTTTCTTTTATGAAACACACACACACACACACACACACACACACACACACACACATACACACACACACACACACACACACACACACACACACACATCTTTCAGTGATTTTATCTTCGCATAATTTCTCTTTAATTTTAAAGAAATTTTTTGCATTAATTTAAAATATCGTTTGCTATGATTATTTTTATTACATTAAAATTCCATCAAATTTTTTATTCGCCTGCTTTTATCAGTGTTAACGTTGTAATATATAAAAAACTGCATTCTTTGAAAAATAAATTCCAAACGAATTTTATTAACATGATAATATTTTAAACTGATATTCCTTTTCGTCTATTGTGCGATTTAAATATAACAAATCTGCATCAAGATCAGATTGCTCTTTTGAACCTTTGTATTTCAACGTCTTCTGACAAAGCAGACGCTGCATCATTTTGACGTTCCTTGATTTCAATAACTGAAACACATAGTTGTAAGATATTTCAGATAAATTTTTTAGAGCAAAATCACCTTTAACAAACGTACTTTTTATTTCTCGATACAAAAAAGTGAGTTTTTGTATTAAACGAATAACTATCAATCGAAATCTTTAACTGTGAAGAGTTAAACTCAATAAAACAAAAATTTAATCGATAAAACATCTAATAGCCTTTAGAACATTTAAAATTTACAACAATATTTATCATATATACATTATTGTCGTGTTACTATGTTGTCATTGTTATTCATTTTATACCAAATGAAAAATTAGAGTATTAAAAATGAATTATTATATTTTCAAAATCAAATTATTACATAAATATCTGATAACTCACCTTACAAAACATTAGAACCATTGACTTTTTGTATTCACCATTTTACAAGACACGTGCGTATTCGAAATGCTTATTTTGCGATGAGCTAATCACACAGTGTGTTTATATGGTCACTCTCTAACAATATTTAAACTGCCTTCACGCTCTTCCCATCTTAACAAAGCTGTCAAGTGAATTATTCTTTGGAATCATCTCTGTAAACATCCTTTGATTGTGTGTGTGTTTCTGTTTCGAGTTATCTAAGAGACTTCCATTTTTTTTATCCCAAGTACATCTGTTTGTTAGCAATAGAGGAGCTCTGATAAGACAGCGAAAGTGTAGGAGATCTCTTTTTCCTATCATTGAACACATTTTCTTCTAAAAGAGGAGATTAGGGAATAAAAGGAGCAATGATATCTTAAGAAATACCTCAGTGGAGTTATACGCCTTTTTAAAGAGCTGAGCTTTCTCCAGGGACTACTTCATCTTTACTGCTGTATTGATTGTATTGCAAAATTATATGGAAATGTTGCATTCTACCAAAAGGTTTGTAATTTTTTAAATTTGTATTTAATATTTTCTTACTGAATCTATTATAGTGAACGTCAATAATTTCTTTCTTCAGTTTAGTTTAGTTTAATTATATTAATATGGCGTCATATTAGTCACTGTGATTGGCACTCTGATCTCCGCTCGAACCTCGTCTTCTAACGGTGCTGACTGCCGATTAAGCCGTGTCAGTTACGATCGATTCTCAATTTCTTTTCGTTCAAATCGCGTCAGCCACCATTGACAGGAGATATGCAAATAACGTTTTATCGAGATATTGCATTCTACCTAAAGGTTTATATTTAATATTTTCTTACAGTATGAATTGTAGCAAAAATTCAATAATCTCTTCTTTCAGTTTAGTTAAGTTCAATTAGATTAATTTCGTATCATATAAGTCACTGGTGCTTGATACTATCATTTCCGCACGGACCTAGTCGGCCAATGTGGGTTGACTGCCGATTATGCCTTGTCAGTTACGGTGATTCGCAGTTACTTATCATTCAAGTCGCGTCAGTCACCGATGACGGGCAATAAGCAAATAAAGTTATATAAAAGTGTTACATTTACCGAAAAGGTGTTGATTTTTGTATATCTTTTTTATTAAGCGGGTTATAGTAAGCATCATTCGTTTTTTTTCCAGGTTAGCTAAGTTAAATTAATATGGCCTTATATTAGTCACCGTGACTTGCACCATAATTTCTATTCTGGTTATATTGATCAGCGTTAACTGGTTGTAAATAAATAAAAATGCACGGAGATGTTGCATTCTACCTAAAGGTTTGTATTTTTTAAAAATTTGTATTTAATATTTTCTTACTGAGTCAGTTATAGTAAATGTCTTTCTTGAGTTAAGTTTTATTAGACTAATTTGGCTTTAGTTACTGGTGATTAACACTGATTTTCGGCCAGAACTCCACGGTCAGCGGTAGCTTATTGCCGATTAGGCCTTGTCAGTTAGTTACGATTGATTGGTAATATACTTTTCGTTCAAGTGACGTCATTCCTTATTGACTGGCGATATGTAAATAAGGTTATATAGAGATTTTTCATTCAACCGAAATGTTTGTATTTTTTTGTAAACACATTGAATGTTTTTTGTATTAAGTGATTTATGGTAAACATCAGTCATTTTTCACCAAATTAACTTAGTTAAATTAACATGGCGCTGTATTAGTCACAGGTGATTACATCAGTCACCGTTGACTGACGATATACAAATAAAATTGCTCGGGGATATTGCATTCTACCGAAAGGTTTTATTTTTTGAATACATATTTAATTTTTTTTTTGTAAAGTGGGTTAAAATGAATACTAAGCATTACTTTCTTCAGTATAGTTTAGTTTATATTAGTTAGGTTAAAATGCTACGATGTTCTTCACTAATCATTAACAATATACTTTCGGTTCTCTCAACGTCAATCACCAGTGACTGATAGTATACTTTTCGTATAAGTCCTACTTGTCACCGTTGAAAGGTGACATACAATAAAAAATTTTGCAGTTTATTTATAAATTTTAAGTAATTTGGAGATAATTAAAAAATGTACTCTTATCGAAACCTTGTCAATATTTCTAGCACTCAGAATATTGATAATAGTGGATATTGCTGGCTAAACATTAAGGATTCTAAAACAGGACTGAGGTTTAATGTGTTAACGTCCAGCTGAGAAGACATATAATGCTGTATTTATGAACTTTATCTGTTGTCAGGTAACATATGGATAGATCAGAGCCGGCCTTCTCTATGAAGGGGCCCGGGTGCAAGAAGCCATTTGGGGCCCTAATTATTTGTAAAATTTTAAACAAAAAACGAACACATATTATTAATGCATGATTTTGTTTTTGCTTATACTTCAAAAAGATTACAATTCTTTATAATTGCTTTTTCGATGCTTAATATTGAAAGTTCACTTTAAGCTTTCTGAACATGTGCTTGACAGAAGAAAATTCTTAATTTTAAT
Organism: Argiope trifasciata; assembly: GCA_026543055.1. NCBI lineage: Eukaryota > Metazoa > Arthropoda > Arachnida > Araneae > Araneidae > Argiope > Argiope trifasciata. The sequence continues at coordinate 41,774 of JAPMOQ010001087.1, read as the reverse complement.
TTGCTGACCGAGCTCTCAACATTTTCTGCTGTAATTGACAACATAAAGAAAAGTTTTAACACAGTTAATACATTACGAAATAACTCATTATAATTATTATTTATTATTATTTTTTTACACCCAGAGGGATATTTCCTTGGCGTAGACATGGTTATATCTAAAAATATTAAGTAGTTTATAGAATGAATTATGAAATTATTATATGCTATGCTATTAGCTATTACCTAATAGATGAGATAAGTGATTGTAAATATATTTACTTATTTTGAATACTTGCCCAAGACTATAATATATACTATGAACTTCGTATATATTCAAGTCCTCTGACTGCTTCATTCAAACTTTTTCCTTAGTTCTTTTCATTCCGGTCATGGCCGGCGAAGGTTGCATTGCTAGGGATTGGTCGTTTAATTTATTCTTCATTTTATTTTTTGTTTGAGCAATTTAATATAAACAAACAAACATAGATGCACGCATAAAAATATTACACTAGATCCGGAAAAACGTATATAACTGATGATTTACAAATCCATTTGAACTCAGCCTCAGCGTTCTGTCTTAACATGTTTGAAGGGGATTTCTTTATTCATAAATCCCACCCCCCCAACTTTTTTGGTTGGTTTCATTACGCTTATTAACTACAGCGTCAGTCGATTCTCAGCCAATCACATTGGATCAAGCGTATACTTTCAGTAAATGCAAAAACTATTATTGTCTAGAACACTATTTTAATTCTTAATCCCGCTGGGGCCCCCATAAGTTGCGGGGCCCAGATGCATAGCACCCACCGCACCCTCCAGATGGCCAGCCCTGATAGAGCAGGATAAAATAATCAAGAAAGTAATGAATTTTTTTTAGAGAATGTTATATCAAGAGCCCTGAAAATCTCCATTTCTTTTCCCGAATTTACTGATTGAAATATACTATTTAGTTCTTCCTTTTAAAGTCAATTTTTTCAGCTGTGATTAAAAGTAATCACCAGATAAACATACACTAGTACTATTTACTTCAAACAACTGTAACATAATATTATATTTATAATTTAATTAACATAGTCATTTCTTGAAAAGAAGTAATCTTTCCAAAAAATGAATCCCATTATTTTTATTGTAACCTTCACATTTTTCTTAAAGCTCGAAAGAATCGTGTTATCATTTTTTGAAGCAATTTTAGATGATACCAATCCATATTTATTTGTAAATGCCTTGTGCTGAGCTGCTAAGTATTAAGTCGTTGAAATATAACTACAACTGAAAGACTGGAGTTCTTATAAATTCAAAACGGGGTTTTATAAATCCGAAACTATTTTTATTTGGAGCGAATGAGAAATAAATGGATAAGTATTTGGATAGACTCGAAAAAATTTTCAGAATTTGCCAATCTCTTTATTTTTATAGCAGTTTTTTATTGGAAGGCGCGATGGCAAAATGATACATTTTACGGATTTAGGCAAAACATATCTTTTGCACTCTACAGGCGTGGGATTTTAAGTTAGGACAGCTGAAGTTTCTCACAACTAAATGCATTTGTCTTTAGAGAAAAAGTAAACTGATATTCGATAAAATATCGCTAAGCAATTAGTTTCTATATCGATATCAAAAAGGCTAAGGAATAAAAGGCTTCTAAAACAATATCTCAGTATAATCTCCTGCCAAAATAAGAAACTTAAGTTTCCAAGAAAACTGTTTCGTTACTTTAGAAAATCTCTATGCGTCTAAAAGGAATTGAAATCCCTTAATGGATATTCTACATTTAACGAAAAATCCGTATTTTATCTTTGAAAATATTTTTATTGTTTTATAATATTCAAGAAGTTATGAGAGGAATGGTTTAAAATGCTAAATAAAGCATTTCAGCTTGAAAAAACTTTTTAAAAGTATTTAACCATGCACAGGTCGCGCGGATTACAATAAAACTTTAAGTGAGTTTGATGTTTAAAAAATAATTAAGAAGAAGTGCTTTGTTATGTTTACAGCTGATTAAAGAATGTTGATTAATTATTTTGGAGTTTTATTTTGATTTGAAAATGGACTACAATTGTAATCCGCACGACTTTTTGCGTGACTTTATAGAGCGCGACTGGTGCAGGGTTAATGTAATTATTCGGAATCCCATAAATTACTATAGTTGCTTTCTTACACAAAAAGTTATAGCAGATCAGAAAAAAACAAATAAAATATGTAGAATATCTATAACCAAGATGAAGTAGGTTTTATAACAAAAAAGAAATAGAGTCTCAACTTTAAGAGTATTGAACAGATAATAAATACTATTGTCAGTGTGAGCTGCACGGAGCATCTCTGTAACGAGGCGGCATGCATAGATATCTTTCCAGAAGGAAGTATTTTCCATCTCTGGTTAAAGAACTGCAAACCAATTAAGTTTTAAGCCGGTTCAAGTTAGTTTTATTAATAGCAGAATTCCTTTACCCCTAGAACTGTGAGATACAAAGGGTGTAAATAAAGGAATTTCATTAAAAAAGACTAACATTTTAAGAAATGCCTCTCACCTTCTTGGAAAAATAAGCTTCAAATTGAGAATATATTGTCTTTAGATATTTAAAAAGAATATTGAGGAGAAACCAAAAGGTTTTAAGTCATCTGCTTCTTAAATCTGTGAAGAGAGTTTTATTTAATGAAAAGATTTAATACTATTTGTTTTTGATACAATAAAAAGACCTCCGGAAGGGCACCTCGTAATTGAGGATGAGATGATTCCGGTATGGTATTTGGATCTCGCCAACCCGATGGGTACGCTAAAGGTGGGGGTGTGACCCTCCCATCAATGAGGGGGCATGCTTCCTACGGAGAGGTCTGTACCGTGGCTGGTGATGGCTGTTAGGACTCAACTATAGTTCTCGCCAGTCTTGTTGTTGTGGGGGGGTCCCGTCGTTCAGTTTTACGTCGTTTATCCGTGTGCCTACGGGTGGGTCAGAGGTCAAAAATATGATTTATGATACAATAAAAGAAAATAGGTTTCCGATGGAGACTATTTCATATTTAGAGATTCAAAAAGAATATTGAGGGGAAACAAAAAGGTTTTAGATTGTCTGCTTCACAAATCTGCGGAGAAAGTTTTATTTAATGAAGATATTTAATAATGTTTGATTATGACAGAATAAAATTAATTTACATGGGTACTTAGATTAAATAATAAGTTAAAAATCTAGTTTGTATTTTATTTTTTCACATTGAAAGTTTCGGATGCTACAGATTATTAATATTTTACATCTTTTCAGAAAAATAATTAAGTTAAATCAGCGGAAGCTGTCTCCCTAAAACTTTATCACATATTCTTTAATAAAGTTGCTATCCCCCCACTCCTTGTCGCTCATAAAAGTCTGTATTATAGAGCTTTAGTAAGGTCTTGTGCACCACGAATGCTCAGATACTTATTTTCAGGGTTCCGCAGATGGGAGTGGTCTACTTCGTGGTATAGTAAAGAAAATTGACACTTGTGCATTTTTAACCTCATACTATTGGAGAATAATAATTAATAAAGAGTCTATTAGAGTTCCCGGATGGAGTTAATACCGACTTACTAAAAAAGCCGGATAATTATGCTGGAAACCATTTTTTCAAACTGATTAAAACCAATTACATTCCCTGAACTATAGTTATGGTGTTTTATACGCATATGGCAGATGGTCAATCGTCCGACAATTCTGATTTGGAATTTGGTATAGATACTTTAGATGTTAAATATGATTGCTAATTTTTATTTACCGTTTTCTTTTGTTTTATAGTTATCGTGCTAATTTGTATTTGGACAGCCGGACAGATAAACTTCTTCTGAATGGATTTCATTCAAAATTTATTAAAAATCTTCAAATTGGGTTTTATTTCTACGTACTAAATTTCATCCGCCTAACTCAAAGATTTATTTGGGGTAGTTATCGTTTTCATAGATAGATATAATTCCAACCAGTGGGAGTTGTCTCCCCGAAAATTTTTCGTATATTTTCCAATGAGGGTTTTATTTCCCTTCATCCTCATAAAATTGGGGACGTTGAGTAATTCCGCGATACTTTTCATGGCACTGATGAGCGACTGTTATACTTTTTGGCGTGAAACTAGCATTTTATACGAATTTACAGTTGAGAATATGTATTTTGGATGCCTTTTTCTCGGCCGATTGACATCAAAATTTTCACAAAACTACAGTTGTATGCACAAGATAACATACCAGATTTCATTAATTTTAGTTATTGCTTTTATATACATGCGGCAGAACAAATAAAAAACAGCCAATCCTTAGACAGATGTAGTTAAAATCTTTTTTGATTATATTACAACATAACTATTTTTAAACTGCGCGTGCGAGAAATTAAAAATAATAAATGTATGGTAAAACTTAGATTTTCTTTTAAACCATGCTAGATAAATTGTTTCTTTCAGAAAGCGATAATTTAAATGATTATAGGTCTAAAAATGTAAAGATTTATCAATATCACGAATTTGAATTTTTTCAACGATATTGCAACACTTTCTTCCTGTAAACTGTGCATTCGAGTATTAAATGTATGTAAAATTTAATTGTCTTTAAGACAGTTCTATGATCATCGCTTCTTTAAGAAAACAGTATAGCATACATTAACACTCATAAAAATTTAAATAATCATACCTAAATTATTATAAGTCTTAAAATGTGGAGATTTGTTGAAACGTCAAATACGAATTTTTTCGACGATATTGCAACATTTTCTCTTTGTAACCTGCTCATAGGAGAAATTAAAATTATAAACGTATGGTAAAATTTAATTTTCTTTAAAACCACAGATTGTAAGTTGTTTCTTTAAAAAACAGTGTAATATATATTGATGCCCATAAAAACTTAAATGATTATATATCACTTTCTTTATTGTATTATTTTATGCTATTTAAAATCATTAATGAAGAGCAATCTGTAGCAGCCTTTGCGTTTTAGGCCCCATGTATTGTTGATTTAATTTTAGATGTCTGATTTATTTGTAATTGAGTTTTGGGTACCCGACCCCCCCACAACAAAAAAGTACTAATAGGAGAAAACGAAAATAATTCTGGCAGGTATAAGTAACAGAATACAGCAATACACGCTTTTCACATACTTATATAAAAAATTTACTCATATTTATTTTTTTACTTATTTTTATTATTTATTAATTATTTTAATTTTTTATTACTTATTTTTACTTCTATTTGTTACTTATTTTTACTTATATTTCTTTCGATGCTACCTTATTTGTGGAAAAACTGCATGACATATCATGAATATTTATATGGTTGTAAAACAACTCTTTGATTGTCATTGTCATCATTCTAATCTAAGTCTTCAAGATTATCTATCCTTCTACCATGATTTTCTACCAAAACACTGACTCACACGTTTTCTTAATAACAACCTGTAATATCTTCTATCTGACTGACTTTCGGCTTCATCTTCTTGCTCCTTATATACACGCATTTTACTAATACATAGTTATTTTTATATTTATATATACATCTCTGTGTGCCCCTAACAAGCCATTGCATATTTAAATACAAAGGTATGTATTATCAATAATATTTATTCAAATGGTCAAAATGGCAACTTCGGTAAAAGTAGTTATACTATATACATTCCACCGAAACTAAAAACTGATAAGATTAGCTATTACATGTCTTATAAATGTAAGTAAAAATTAATTAAATTATTTTCATAAAATATGGCAGTAATTTTCGAAAAGTTTTCTCAGAGGGATCAAAATGACCACTCAGTAAACTTAGAGTTTAATCTCTAGCTAAATTTTCTGATATTATTTTGCAGATATATTTTAATTGCACATATTTTAATGAATAACTTCGTTGCATTAGAGTAAGGAAAACATTGAAAAGAGAAATATGTGATTACGCCTTACAGTATAGTAGCTGAAGAATTTTTTTATGAAGTTATTTATTCTAAATTTCATATAATTATCTAATAATGCTATTTACAAATTACTTATAATTATTTTATTATCTGATAATGATTTTGAGGATTATTAGTCTATTTTAATTCTTTTGTTCTTTTCAAAATAAGAATTATTCCTCTAAATGATTAATTTATCTTTAATTGTTTCATGTATTATAATGTAGCTGACTATCGTCCAATAGAAGTATTTAAGTGAATTTAACATATGATTTTGTTTCTCTACATTTTACACACAGAAACGTTTTAAAAAGTGAAAACTTTTTTCAATTATAAAAAATCGTGCTTCATTAGATAACTGAAAGATATTTACTTAAAATTTTTTAACAATTCAGTTTAACTAAAATAAATATTTAAGTAAATAACTCTTCTCTATTGCAAGGAATCCGGAAACATAATTCTTATATTTCAAAAGTTTAAAGAATTCGATAATAAATATGAAAAGTTCATAATCTTATAAAGACTTTTCGCTTCATAAATACTTTACTATTCGTTTTGTTTTATCAGTATTTTATTTTCATTTATGTATGACATTAAATTTTTTATTATATACTTATATAGTTATCGGTGCACTCTTATTTGCAATTTTTCTACGCGAAGTAGTCGATAATCAGTAACAAACGTAGATCATAAATAGGAAATTAAAAGAAATTAGCTCTTATAACACACTAAATGTCATTTCCTTAATCTTTTATTATTCTTATTCATCAGTACATTATTTTCAATACATTATCTTATATATTTATATAGTTATCGGAGCCTTTTCCTTATTCGTAAAAATTCTATGTGGTGTAGTCGCTAAGTAGTAACAAAATAGATCCATAACAATATTGAAAAAAATAGCTCTTACAGCGTACTAAATTTCATTTTATAAATATTTTATTATTCTTATTCATCAGTATTTCATTTTCAATATCTTATCTTATTTATTTGTATTTTATTTTTAACTATATATTGCGTTAATTTTTTTATTATATTTGTTACTAGCATTACACGCATTCATATTTATAACGGCTATGAAGCATTTTCACATTTATTATATGCACAAAATTCGAGAATGTGAGTGAAATGCGTCTGATTTTATAATGCCCTCAGCTGCATTTCGAAAAGACGTTTGTGTAATACAAGTAATCTGAATTCAATTACAGTAGCTCGCTTGCGACTTTCAGTAAACTGATAAGAGGTCGATGCTACTGCCATTAGGGATAAGTAGATGTCTGAAATGTAAAACTTCCGAGTATGCAAATGGAGGAGAGGTAGAAATAAGTTTTTCAGTAAGTGAAACGTCACCTATTTCCGGTTCAGAGAAGGGAATTTAACTCATGATTAAATTCATGCGTTCAAAAAACTTTTATTGTAGAAAACCATCTACATTAAGAACTAAATATATTTTTCAACGAGCATTTATGTTTTAAATGGCTTCGAATATACAAAGTTTTGTCACTTAAAATATGAACAGTAATGTATGTAGACAGTTATGAATATAAAAAAAAACTTAGAAGAATGAACAAATAAGTTTCTTTTGTTTTTGTAATAAAGAATTATACATTTCAAAGCATTTTAGAAAAAATAGTGGATTCATGTTGTTATTCATTTCATTAGCGGAAAAGAACCAGAAAAGCATACATTCCTTATTATCCAAAATGAGTGAGAAAAAAACATTATTATTAAAAACGAAATATATAAAAATAAATTTATCATTAAAGAATCTAATTAATGTTGTAGCATAATTAATATGAAGATCATTAATAATAACAAAAGAAATGAAAGTTAACTTCATGGATGTAACAATATATTTTCAATTCAAAATGCTTTAAATAAATTTATTCGTTGCAAGAAATTTTAAAACTGCAGTAATTCAATCTAATTAACGAAATATGAATAAAAATGTGAAATTAATTAACAACAGAAGTTTATAGATTGTCGATTAATTAAATTCTCATAGACATATACGATTTCAAATATATTAAAGTTGTTAAAATAAATATAAAAGTAAATCATTAAAAATTATTTTAATTAAAACCTGTATGCCTTAATCTTTTTTTCGTCTTTTAGCAAAAAATTCTCATTTTTTAATTTTTGAATTTATTTAGTGAAATACAAGCCTGTTATCAGACTAAAATAGATAATAATTTTAAATGTATTTATTTTTTATATCCAATTTTAAAACTGCAGTCATTCAATTTAATGGATGACATATGAATAAAAATGTAAGATGAATTAACAATAAAAGATTAGTGATTAAAATTACAGATTCATTAAATGATCAGAAATAAAGGAAGAAGTAAGTAATATTTTAATTAAAACATATTTGAAAACCATAATATTTTTATTTTACTGTAAATAGTTTTCATTTATTATTTCTAATTTTGCTGAGTGAAATGGAAGTTTGTAAACATAATGACAATAAGAAATAATTTTAAATAAATTTATTCTTTATAGGAAATTTTAAAACTGCAACCATCCAACTTAATAAATGATATATGAATAATAATGTCAAATGAATAAACAATAGAAGTTTATTGATTAAAATTGCAGATTCATTAAATGATCATTTATAGATGTACGAAATTTCAAATTTATTAATGTAGTTAAAATAAAGGTAGAAGTAAGTCATTAAAGATTATTTTTTTAAAAAACATGTATGAAAACATTAATATTTTTTTCTTGCTGCAAAAAGCTCTCGTTTTTTATATCTGATTTTATTTAGTAAAATACAAGTCCATAGCTAGAACTTATAAAAAATTATATTTGATGGAGAATAAAATACTGAACTAAAGTAAATATGAGCAAACGGAAAGAAAAGCCAAGCAGTCTGTCAATATATTTCAAAATAAATCTCACTTTCAATAATTCTAGATACGTGAATATAAAGAATGAAAGAAATCAATAATGTCCAAGTCAATCAAAATCTACAATTCAAATTCTTTATTTGTTAAATACCTTGACAAGCATTATTTTCATTCATCTTTTTAAAATGTAGAGTCTCCCTAAAAATGAAAAATGCGTGATATATCCATAACTTTTATCATGGTTCATAGCAAAAGAATAGAAGAAGGAAGTGAGATGTCATTCCAATTCTGAATAAATCGCCGCAGGACCGTTATTATATTGTCATCTATCACAAACAAATTTTATTCAAGTCGTCAATGAATTCTTACGCCTTCTTAATAAACACTCTTTCAAATGAGCGTTGTGAATGTGAGATATATAAATATCGATTTTTGAAACGCTTTTCAGGAATTTTGTTATTATTATTTTCTTTTTATTGACATCGACTTGGCAAAGTTCGTAAAGCGTGAAATGTGTTTTTTCCTAAAGCCCGAGATGCGTAATTGTTTTGATATAAATCAAGTGTATTTTAGGAGGAGTGGCTAAACTGCTGGTGGTGATTGAATGAATACTTAAAACAGACTTTTTAAAAAAAACCTTTTTTTTATTACTTTTACTTGTTTTTTCCCTTTATCATCATAATTAAAAAAAACTTTTCTGTGTTCTTAACTTCTCAACATCTTTTTTGAGTTTATGGTTTTTTGAATGATTTTTTTTTTTTTTTTGCTTTTTCAATTTTATCATTCATCATCATTTTTTTTCTTGCTTATTATAACTTTAAAGTTAACATATTCTTTTCTTAAATTTTGGAATTATTGATGACTTTTGTAATCTATTTTTAGTCTGATCTCCTATTATCATATTTTTTCTTGTCTTTTAAAGTTATTAGAATTTCAACATCCTTTTTTATTTTTGAATTTATGAATGAATTTTTTAAACATCTTTTATTTTATCTGTCATTGTCCTGATTTTTCTGATATTATCAGCTTTCCAATTAATTCTTTGAACAAATATTTTTTACTTATTCCTTTTTATTTTTAATGATTTTAATTAATTTTTAATGATATATTTTCCTATTATGATAAAAAATAAAAATAACACTTTTTTATTCTATATTATCATATCGATAGATCTAAAAGATAAAAAGAAATATCTCAGAAACGTTTCAATTCTTAAATTCAATTTTTAGAAATGTATTAGTTAATATCAATTTATTAACTATATGTATATACCAACTGTTCATGCATAAACAAATGATAGTTTTAGGAAAGAATCTAAGTTTCCTAAATTCTTCCATTACAAATAAAGAATAGTTTCTTTTGGTATATATGCCCCTTTTTTAATGCACATATGACAATATTTTTCATACAAATAGCATTTATACATGAAAGTAAGTCAATAAACTGAAATTAAAAAGTTATGTCAAACCAACAATACTGAATCATTATTAACATCATTGTTCGAGAAAACAACTATAATCAGCATTAATTTTTGGTTTATTTGGAATTAACCCCTTCAGAGTAATGGTAAATAAGCTTTCCTAAACATTTATAAGATGCAATTTTCGAGTTAAATTATTTTTTCAGGTATATAGATGTTTGCTTGAAATATTTATAAATATGTGTTTTAAATGTAAATTTCATGCCCCCTTAAAAAAATATTTTAAAAAAAAAAAAAAAAAAAAAAAAAAAAATTCGTGCTTTAAAACTTTAAAATGAAAATATCACAACGATATAAATTCATTATTCCATGTAGACTATTAACGTATATAAATTTCGGTAAGATGATGATGAAAGGCCATAGCTCATATGCTACGGCGAAAATTGTTGGGATGCTCGGCGTTGCCCTCTTCAGGCATCGAGAGCGTTCAGGCACGCTGACCATCTTCTTACCAGGAGTAGTGCGAGTCGAATGACGGACGGATATGAATGCGTATTATTCTAACTAAACTATTAAAACATCTAGGCTTTTGGGCTTTGGTAATGGAAAATCATCATTAACATATTTGCTGTGGAGAGACTGCAGGGATGCTTGTTTTTTTGTTGATTTTAACGAAGACCGAGAGGGTTTCATCGCTCTCACCCACCTGTTGCCAAGGGCCGTGAGCATGGAATGGCGGTGGTGGAAGGGTATTATTTTAGAAAGACAATTCATGTATCTAAGAATCTATGATCTGGTGATGGAGTGCCATCGCTTCAATTGCCATGAAGTATTAGGGATGATTAGTCTTTGTTGCTTTTCCTGAAGACCGAGAAAATTTCGAAGCTGTCCTTGTCTCCTTACCAGGGATGGTGAACACGGAACGACTAACGGCCATAGAAGCGCATTATTAGAACTAGAAAAATCACGTATATAGATTTCTATGACTTGGTGATGGAATGTTATTGTTAATATAACCGTTACGGAAAAATTGTAGGGATGCTTGATCTTTGTTGCCCTTGCCGAAGACCGATACCGTTTCGACGCTCTCACCAACCTGTTGCCAGGGGCGGTGATCATGGGTTGACAGTCATGGAAGCGCATCATTCTATCTATAAATTTATGATTTAGTGATAGTGTATAATTTTCAGCACATTCGCTCCGGTAAAACAGTACGGTTGCTTTTTATGGATTTTCTCGAGGAATGAGAGTTCTTCCTCTTTGTATTTCTTCTAGGATGGATGACGAGTGTCGAAACTGTCTTAATTAGACAAACTCATAAAGGAAAAAATATGAATCGAATTTGAATATAGTCTATATAAAAAATGGTAATAGTAACAAAACAAAGTTTGAAGGAATGCTTTCCCTTTATTTGCCTTTCCTGAAGATCGGTGCAGTTCACGGTGCTCTCTTTCCTGTAGCCAAGGACGGTGAGCGAGGGATGATGGCCATGTTATAACCGGGGGGGATTCGGCATGCTCCTCTTCCTGTTGCCAGGGGTGGTGAGCGTGGGATGACGCCATGGAAGAGCATTATTCTATCTAGACTATTGTGATTTGGTGATAGAGTATCATTTTCAGTACATTCGATCCGGTAAGAGGATAGAGTTACTCTTTATTACTTTTCTCGAGGTCCGAAAGATTTTTCTCGCACGTTCGTCTATCTTCTATATACGTAGGACGGGGAGCGTGTCAGAACTCTCTTAATTAGTCAAACTCATAAATTAAATATTAATCGAGTTTAATGAATAGTCAGATTCTTTAAAAAAATGGCGATAAATATTAGGTTGGTGCGTATGAAATGTCGGATTCTTAAGTGATTGTATAAAACTGCATATCTTTCTTCAAAAGCTGTTTATTCAATCAAAGTATGCTCCATTCGCTTCAATACACTTCTCCCAACGAGATTTTAAAGCGTAGATGCCTGTCTTAAAAAAATTTTGGTCTTTAGAATTAATAAACTCTGATATCGAGTTTTTTAGACTGTCTTCATTTTCACAGTGTTTGCCCCTTAAAAACAGCTCTAAATGCTTGAAAAAATGAAAATCGGTCGGTGAGAGATCCTGTGAATACGATGGATACTGCAAAACTTCATATTCCAGTTCGTTCCAGCTTATTTCGCTCTGTCAGTGCGTGCGGTACCCACTTGTCCATCTTCTTAACCTTGCCAATCTCAGAAAGGTGTCTCAATATCGTTGTATGGTCAACTTTCATCCTGATAGCAAGTTCCCTCGTGGATACGGCTGGATCCGCTTCCACTAGAGCCTTCAGGTCATCATTCTTCACAGTCGTTTTGGGTCTTCCGCGCAGCTCATTTTGCAGTGAAAAATCGCCAGTCCGAAATTTTTCGAACCAACGCTGCACTTTCCGATCGTTAACCGTATTCTCCCCAAACGCTTGGTTTATGTTGTGTGCAGCTTTTGCAGCACTATTACCAAGTTTGTACTCATATAAGAAAATGACGCGAATGTCGGCAGAATTCATATCGGCAATAAATTCAAAGGAAATAACAAAAGGGAAGACCTTCGAGAAAACCTATTTTGCTGAAATGAGTCTCTGGCAATGGACAATACGACTATGAATGAGGTTATGCCAAAGACAAAAGTATAACGAAAACAGGGAGACAAACGTCCGCATGTAAAGAGAATCCGACATTTCATACGCACCAACCTAATACAAAAAAAATGTAGGGATGCCTGCTCTTTGTTGCCTTTTCCGAAGACCGAAAATATTTCGGTGCGCTTCCTTTTTTAATGCCAAGGGCGGTCAGTGGGCTGGCGACCATAGAATGGCCAAGAACGATTCAGGACGCTCCCCTTCCTATTATCAGGGGACTTGAGCATTGAATGATGGCCATAAGAGGATATTATTCTTTCTAGACTACTGTGATTTAGTGATGAAGTGCAATTTTCTGTACATTTACCCAGGTAAGAGAGTCAGGATGCTCTTTATTGTCTTTCTCGGAGCCAAAGAGGGCTTTCTCGCATGCTTCTATTTCTTCTGTGAGGGGTGATGAGGGCTGTCTTAATTAGTCAAACTCATAAGTTAAAAAATATTAATCGAGTTAAAAAGAGAGATCTAGAATTACCATCTCCTCTAAAAATGGAGGTAATTACAAAACAAAGTTTGTATGGATGATCGCTCTTTGTTGCCTTTCCCAAAGACCAAGACCGTTTCGGAGCGCTCCGTTTTTCGTTGCCAGGAGTGGTGAGCGTGGGATGACTACCATAAAAAACTGAGAACGATTCGGCATGCTATCCTTCCTGTTAATAGGATGAGAGAGGGGAGGAATAATACTGAAAGGCACTTTTCTCTCTAGACTTCTGTGATTTAGTTAGGGAGTGTCATCTTCCATACATTTGCTCAAGAGTGTCGGAATGATCTTTGTTGCCTTTCTCGGAGCCCGAAAATTCTTCCTTCTATGAGGGACTGTACTCTCGTAGCTAGTTAAACTCATAAGTTAAAAATATTTAATGATTCTGAAATATGACCTAGGATTACTATCTTTAAAAAATGACAGTAATTACGAAACAAAGTTTGTAGGGATACTTGCTGTTTTTTGGCTTTTCCGAAGACCGAGAGTATTTCAGCGCGTTACCCCTCCTATTTCCAGAGTCGGAGAGTGGGAAATGATGCCAATGAAAGGGAAATATTCTATCTGGACTATTGTGATTTAGTGAAGGAGTGTCATTTTCATCACATTTGCTCCAGTAAGAGCGTCGAAATGCTGTTCGTTGCCTTTCTCGGAGACCTAAAGTATTTCTTCCTCGAGCGCTCCACTTTCTTATGGAAGGGACGGCGAGCGTGTCGGAACTGTTTTAATTAGCCAAACTTATAAGGTAAAAAATACTAATGGGGTTTGAAATATAACCTAGAATTACCATCTCTATAAGAAATTATATTAATCACAAAACATGGCTGATATACAGTTGCAGTGTTTGGCAAAATTGTAGATTCATAAGTTCGAATTCCGTTTCACTACTTTTATTGAAGTAATTTAATTAATAAATTAGTTCTAATTAACAAATTAATATTAATAAACAAATTTAAATTTGTACATAATTTTCCTATGGAAATCAGTAATTAAAAACACCAATTGTTTACTAAAAGCTTCTTTTCTATAGTGAAATTTTGAAGTAAAATCTTTGATAATATATAATTTTACTGAACAATTTCTAAACCTTTGAAAGTTATCTGCAGAGTGACAAAAATGGCATTAATGCTAATATGGACCACTGAGTAGTGATGTAGAGGGAAGACCGTAATTTTTTATCACAAGAATATAGTATATATTTATAAAATATTTTAAATATGTTTTTATATTTTATATTCTTCAACATAAGTCTGTATATAAAAAAACATCATATATTCATCAAAAAGTTCATCAATGTATTTATCAAAATTGTATGAATTTAAATTACCTTGATATATAATTAGTTAACATGAAACATAAAGTCTATTTTCATGATCAAATAATCTTTTAAAAAGTCAATGCATTAAATGAATACCCAACAATCTTCAGGGCTTTTAAAAATAGAACTCTTTACAACACATTAACCATTTCTAGGGTTATGGGAAGTATACTTCCCACCAAATTCATCAATCATTTGTATAAAGTTATATAAATTGGCATAAGTTCTTACAAAGTTTTCAGTAAGATAGAAACTTAAATGTTTCAATTCCAAATCTTACACAAAATGGTGTGTCTTGATTTGTTACTTAATAGTTAATTAACTAAATTAATTAATTAATCAAATTAGCTTTAATAAAATAAATGAGTCACATTTCTTAAGCCAATTTCAATGCTAAAATATTTTAATATACCGTGACTAGAAAAAAATGGCATTTTAACGAATTAACTGAGTTATCGTATTTCAAGCAAATGCATTGACACAAATTAAGTAATACAGATCGTTTTCAGGATTTCTTGAGCTTTTCAAGAAATAATTTCAACTTTTAAACAGTTTTACAATCATTATATAAAATATTTCTTTTCAAATTAGAGCTTTTTAAAAATATAAGATTTACAAAAAAAAATATTAAAATGGTAACTTAAACACTTACTGAAATCAGTAATATGTTTAATTGCTTATGGAATTTAGAAAAACTTATGAATTATTGTACATAATTCGAATTAATAAAAAGGGGAGTTTCTATAAATTATAATATCAACAAAAAAAACTTAAAAAGCTTTAAAATAAAGTAGTCAATAAAACTCAAATTAAATTATGAGTTTTAAATCTATTAAAAATTATTATGATTCATCTAAAATACTTTTTAAATTGATATACTTTTAGTTCATATGCAAAGTACACATAACAGCCATAATTAGAGACATAAAATTTCTTATTACAATTTTTTAAATCTTTATTAAAAATTATTATGAGTAATCTTGATAAAAATATGAATAAAACTCGAGCTATATACTGTCATTTTTAAATATATTCAAATTATTATTATTCACCTAAAATATTTTTGAAATTAATACGACATGATGTAACGTTACATGGTGGGTGATTAGATCATAGACAAAGAGCACAGAATATTCATAAGTTAAGAAGTAAAATTAATTATAATTTTTAAATATTTATTCAAAACTATAATGATTCATCTAAAATATTTATGATTGAAGCACTGTTATTTAATATGCAAAGAGCACAGAACAATCATAATTAAAGAAACGAAATTTCTTATTATAATTTTTAAATCTTTATTAAAAATTAAATTAATCTAGATAAAAATGTAAATAAAACGCAACCTGTGTATTATAATTTTTTAAATCCATCAAAATTATTATGATTCATCTCAGATATTTTGGAAATTAATACAACATAATGCAACGTTACATGATGTGTGATCAGTTCATTGGCACAGAATAGTTATAAGTTAAGAAATAAAATTACTTATTATAACTTTTAAATATTTATTCAAAATTATAGTGATTTATAAATAAGTTCGATTGATACACGATCAGTTCATATACAAATTGCACAGAACAGTCATAATTGAAGAAATAAAATTTCTTATAATTTTAAAATCTTTATTAAAAACTATTATGATTAAATTTTGATTATGATAATCTAGATAAAAGTGCGAACAAAATTCAAGCTGTATATTATAATTTTTAAATCCATTAAAAATTCACATGATTTATCTAAAATATTTTTGAAATTAACATTACATGATGTATGATCAGCTCATATGCAAAGAGCATAGAACAGGCATAATTTTATAAAGTAAAATTAATTTTTATAATTTTTAAATATTCATTCAAAATTATATTGATCCATCTAAAATATTTACGTTTGAGGCACGATCTGTCCGTATGCAAATTGCATAGAACAGTGAAAATTAATAAAACCACTAGATATTAACAGAACAACGAAAAAAAGCCACAAAAATTATTAAAATCAAGATAAAAATGTTCATGCAATTCATGCTTTCTATAAGAATTATTAAATATTTATCAAAAGGGATTTTGATTTTTCAAAATATTTTTTAAATCAATAAGTTCTATTGATTCACGATCACTTCACGTGCTAAGTGCACAAAAGAATCAAAATTAAAGAAAATTGCAAGAAATTTTGTCAATAGCGAATAAATAAATGAAATTAAATAAAGATAGAAATGTGCATGTAACTCATGCTTTATATTAGAACTATTACATCTTTATCAAAAATGATTTTGATTGTTAAAGATATTTTTGAAATTAATAAGTTCGATTGTTTCACGATCGCTTCGTGTGAAAAATGCACAAAAGAATCAAAATGAAAAAAAACTTTATGAGAAATTTTGATAATAACGTAAAAAGAGAAATAAATAAAAATAAAATAAAAGGCTTTAAAATCGAGATAGAAATGCGAATGAAACTCACGCTTTTAACGCCTTTTTACTTGAAAGATCTTGATGATCTCCATGATTTGGTTCTTCTTATCTCTTAGGAAAGCTGAGGCAGAAGAGAAGGTGAAGTTGTCAGTCTGAAATTCAGGATGCAACTGAGCTCCCAACACTCTTTGTTTACCTTTTCATAAGACTGCGGGACAGAGCAGCGCATGCGTTTAGATCCTCCCTCATGACGTCACATTACTTTCATTGGTCATTTGAGGCTCCAAAAAAACTCTTTCTCCTCCTCCAACATTTTTTTGAAAACTATGTTTTTTTGTTAGTATTTGCTTTTAAATGGATTTTTTACTATTGCGAAACGTTTGGTGAAAAACAACTTCCGAAGCAATGATTAAAAATAATGATTTGATTCTTGAAAGCGCCAAATCAAGTTGTTTCTCATCCATAACCATCGCATGACAAATTAATGATCAAATTCAGATATAGGATTTAATATATTTTTTTAATCAGTTTGTTCGAAGTTTCCGTCGTTGGTTAAAATAGTGGAAAACAGATTAAAAACAATCCTTTATAATTCTCAGATTTCTCTTTCTTTTTATTCAAGCTGGTGATCTAATAGAAATAAATTGGTGCACAATAATTTTAATGATTTCACAATTTTAATAGATGTGAAAAACCTGTTGTTCTCTGAAAGTTTCTCATTCACAAAAGTAATTCTGGTTTTTAAATATGAGAACATTTTTGAAAATAAATTAAAATTTGTACTTCGAGAAAAAATCTAAGGTTTAAGATATCAAATATACATCTTTAGTACTTAAATGAAGTCGCATGCAAAAATAGAATTTCTCCTTACTGAATATCTGTAGTTGTTGATCAAAATGATATGAAATATATGATTTTGATTTAATTAATACCTAAAAAAATAATGACATGGGAAATATTTAAGACTTCATACATCTATTTCAACCTGCACATGTATTTTTTTCTCCTCCATTTTTTAAAGTTCTTTTAAATAAGATTTCATATTTATAATCAAGTTTGGAATTTTAATAATGGAATACGAAATCTCTATAGTTTTCTGATGTAGTTCTAACAATGTGGAAGCTGTTGAATAGCAGAGACAATTTTTGTAATGGTTTGGGTGAAATGATCTTTTCATTTAAAAAACTCTGGGACCAGAACAAAAAAAAGTTTAAAAAAATACTATACCCAGATTTAACTTCAGAATTACTTAAAACCTGGTGACTGAGATTTCATTCCAAATATAAGGGGGGGGGGAGGATTCATGATAATCGTTATGAATTTGTTCCAGAGATTCAGAGTAATCACAGTGGCTTAGTGGTAGAATCCCAGCTTCGGCGCAGGAGGATTACAGGTTAGAAATTCAATTTCACTAAACAGAAGTATTCTCGTTCTGAGGTTGTAAAAAAGTGTTCTATATGTAGTTAGGACGTTAAGAGAGTTCATGAAAACTAGTGTTGTCCTCGTCATCTGTCCAGGTTTCCAAACGTTTTAAAATAGCTATTATGTTATCTTCTAATATAATATAAATAAGCTAGATGTTGCAATGGCTATTAATAAGTTACTTAATTAACGTTATTAAGCTTTCGCCTCCTGAAATTTTTCTTATTTTTTATTTTATCATGATGTATTTATTTTTTTAAAGTTGCTAGCAAAGTTAAGCTGCTGTAAAATTACGAATGATTTTGTATAGATCGTTATAAAAGAACAAGGTTTGCAGTGATCTAAAGGGAAAAAAATCTTAGTTTCAGTGATCTAGATCCAGTTTCATTAATATAGACTATGTACATGGTCCTTGCGCGAGCTGAATTTGATGAATTTTTTGATCAAATATTTTCCACCGCTGTGGATGCTTGGAGTAGAGGTACCGATTCGAATGCTGCTCTCGTCATCTGACAAAAGTTCAGAATGAAGTATTCTAGAAGCCGCTGAGGCCTGATGATAAGATCATGGCTCCGGATTTGAAAGGTTTAAGGTTCGAGACTGGATTCCACTGAGGAATCGTTGTGTAAGCAGGTTTAATGCACACTCTGGGGCAAACGACTTCCCTCTAGTGTGGTGTGGAATTTCCAAAGGTTTGGAAGAACTCAGGAAAATAAATGCATTTGTGGGGAAATTGGTACGGTTTACCACTATTTAATGGAATGTATTGAGATCCCAGAGTTATATAAAAACCTGAATATTGTAAATAAGGATTTAAGTACAGTACTGATGGTACTAGGTAGTCTCAAAACTCAGAAGGATATGATGTTAAAGATTTATAGCTTCATTCCAGCTGTTTGAGAGTGTGCAGATGGTGAGAAAGACAGCTATTTACTACCCCAAAAGGAATGTTAGAATGTACTGCTACGTTCAGTGGTGGCAGGGTGGTCGGCTGTATACAGGAAGAAGTGCGATGTGGAAATCTGTAGAGAGGAGCGCCAGATCAGGCGCTATCATCGGCATCCAGCCACGATTCTAAATTATGAGATCCTTCCCAGAATCGACATTAGTGCTGCTTTAGAACGGGTCTTAATGTAACCAAACCAAATTTACAGGAGGGATATTTTAAGACAAATATAGTAGATATGAGCCACAATCAGATGACGAGGTTCAACACCTCAGCCGTCACGCCTTTTAGCTTCCATTTCACACAACTG
This sequence comes from Argiope trifasciata, assembly GCA_026543055.1. NCBI lineage: Eukaryota > Metazoa > Arthropoda > Arachnida > Araneae > Araneidae > Argiope > Argiope trifasciata. The sequence goes on along the minus strand of JAPMOQ010001087.1, from coordinate 22,096 downwards.
GGAGGAAATTTGCACCCAACTGGCTTAAGATCTCATCAAGCTCGATTTCACGGTCATTCATCAAAGGAATTGAGTACCAAACCTGAAGCCGTAACAAATAAACATACGAAAAAAAGCCGCGTAATCAATCAATGTATTTCTAAATAAATCTTATCGCAAAGCTGAACTTACAATGCATGAATTTAAAGAATTAAAAAAAAAATTATGTTTAAGTCAATCAAAATCTTTATTTGTCAAATACCTCGCTAAGCATTTTTTCATTCATGTTTACAAGACAAGATAAAAAAAAAGGTTTGAAATATCAATAACTTTTATCAGGGTTCTTACCGAAAAATTAGACCGAGGGAGGGCCCTGTCTTTCTAATTTTGAATAAATCACCGCAGGTCTGTTCTTAGACTTCCATCTATCAAAACCAGATTTCGTTCAAGTCATCAATGAATCTTTCGACTTCTTAAAATATTCTTTTTGAAACAAATGAGCGCGGTAAAGATAAAATTTATAAATATCGATTTTTAAAGCTCTTTTCATGAGTTTTATCATTGTTTTCATTTTTTTACAACTCTACGTCACGGTAAATTTCGTGTTTTTCGTAAAGCATGAAGTGTATAATAGTTTAGCGATAAATTAAGATCGTTTTAGGGAAAGTAATTACAATTTTAGTGAAGCTCGTTTAATGATCTAAAGCTGAATTTTTAAAAATAATTTTTTTTTTGCTCTAACCTGCCATGTTCTTCATCATAATAATTCTTTTTTCTCTTTTTAAAATTTTTTATCGTCTCTATTTTTTTAAAATTTGTGAATGATTTTTTTATATATTTCCTCATTATAATTTTTTACTCAGATATTGCATTATTAAAGTTTCTATATTCGTTTTTTAATTTTTGGATTCATAAATAAAATTTTAAAACTCGTTTGTCTTCTTATCTTCCACTATTCTTATCATCATCCTAATAAAGTTTTTTCTTAATAAATATTTTGAAAAATCTAAATTAAAGAAAGAATCTTTTTTATTAATTGTTCCGTTTTATTCTTAATTAAATTAATTATTGTTATTCTTAAAAAGAATAAAAAACAAGAAACTCTTAAAATCTACTCTATCTTACTGATAATTCCAAAAGATCAGATAAACTATCTGAGGAATAAAAATTAATTACTCATTTATGAGTACCAAATGATTATTGGCTTTATGGAAGGTTCCGCAAATTCTCCCTTTAATAATAAGAGTATTGTGAGAGGATTATAATAAAGATATTGTAATAAGATTAATTTCTCTTAGTGTATTGTCACTCATTTCGACTTTCATATGAGAAGTAAAATTTATCCAAATAAGATTAAATTATGTGAAAGTACTTTTAATAAATTAAGATTAAAGAACTATTAAATCGGTTACAAATAAATTAAACAAATAAAACAGTTTTATTATTACTCTCATTTTTTAAACCATATAATCAAGATTGTTTCCTGTTCATCTAGAATTTAGACTTTCAGTATTATAAAAAAATGCTTAACTGAAAATTTATTAAATTGGTGTTGTTATTTAAAGTACATTTTTCTAGTATTTGCTAAAAGTATTTATAATTATATGTTTTAAATGCAAATTTTATATTTCCTTGCCTGCTTTTCTAAAAATGTTTTTAATGCTTTAAAACTTTAATATTCATATTATATAATGAAGGAAGAGCATTATTCTTTCTTGGCTACTAACGTATATACATTCCTGTGAGCTGAAGATGGATTCTCGTAGCACATTTGCTTCGGCGGAGCTGTTAAGATGCTTTCATTTCGTATTATCAGAGACTAAAGTGTTTTGGCTCGCTGTGCTTTTTTTACTAGAGGTGGTAAGCGGGAAATGATGCCCGAGAAGAGCATTTTCTTCTCTAGACTACCGTGATTTAGTGATGGAGTTCGATCTTCAGTACATTCGCTCTGGTGAGAGTGTCAGGGTGTTCTTTTTACCTTTCTCGGGGATCGCGAATTTCCTCGCACGCACCTAATTCTTCTGTTAGGGACGGTGACAGTAGAATGAACGGTCATTATTTTATCTAGACTACTTAAAAATTATTTTATCTAGACTTTTTACTCGACTTTTAGACTAGACTTTTAAAACATTCGCAGTGGCAGACAATCCGGATGTTCACTCTTGGTTGTCTTTCTTGAAAAACGGGAGCATTTCTGCTCTCTGCTCCTCCTGTTACGAGGGTCGGTGAACATGGATTGATCCCACAGAAGCGCATTATTCTATCTAGGCTACTCTCGTATCTAGACTTCTATGATTTGATGAGGGAGTATTGTCGTTAATACATTCGCTATGGAGAGGTTGTAGAGATGCTTGCTCTTTGTTGCCTTCCTCGGAGACCGAGAGCGTTTCGGAGGTGTCAGAAACGATGAGAGTGGGAAGACGGCCATGAATCACCGACAGTATTTCGGCTCGCTTCCCTACCTGTTGTTAGGGGCGAAAAACGTGGAATGTCGGCTATGGAATCGTTTTATTTTATTTAAACTACTCTCGCATATCGCCATCTGTGATTTGTTGATGGAGTATCATTGTTGACACATCCGCTATGGAGAAGCTGTAAGGATGGTTGTATTTCGTTGTATTTTCTGAAAACCTCAATCGTTTCGGAGTACTCCCCTTTCTGTTACCAAGGGCGGTGAGAGAAAAATGGCCCTGGAAGCGCACTATTCTATTTAAGCTACTGTAATATAGTTATGGATTGAAATCTTAGTGCATTCGTTTCATTAAGAGTGCTGGGATGCTTTTTGGTGCTTTTCTGGAAAACTGAGAGCATTTTGGTGCACTCCTTTCCTATTGCCAGGGGTGGCGAGAATGGGATGACGGCTATTTAAGGGCATTATTTTATCTAAACACTTTTTGTATCTAGACTTATACGATCCGGTTATGGAGTGACATATGTAAAGCATTTGCTTTGGAGTGATTGTAATGATGACGGAGAATTCCAGAAGACAGAGAGTGTTTTATCGCACTTACCTTCGGGGGCGGTGATTGTGGGATCACGACTTTGGAATCGCTTTATTCTATCTAATGTAGACTGTTACGACGTATTTATGATGTACTTGTTTGAAAACCTTTACTATTTGGTGAATGGAGTGCCATCGTTAGCGTATTCTCTATGGTGAGGTTCAGAGGATGCTTACCAGTTAGTTTTTGCGTTTCTCGGAGATGGAGAGCATTTTGGCGTGCTTCGGTTTCTAGGACGGTGAGAATAAGATGATGGTGAATGGAATCGCTTTAACTTATCTAAACTTCTCTCATATCTAAAATTCTGTGATTAGGAGTTGGACCACAGTTGTTAACGCATTCTCCATGGAGAGGTTGTAGAAATGCTAGTTCTTTGATGCCTTTTCTGAGAACTGACACTACTTCAAAACACTCCCCTTCTTGTTACTAGGGGCAGTGAGGGTAGACTAATGATCTTGGTAGTGCATTATTCAATTTAGATTAATGTGACTTAGTGAGGAATTGTCATATTCAGAGTATTGGCTTCAATAAGATGATCTGGAGGTTTTTTTTTTGCCTTTCTTGAAAACTGAGAGCATTTTGAATCTCTCCTTTCCTGTTGGCGGGGTCGGTAAACGTGGGATGACATCCGGGGATGCACAAGAGAATTTTGGACCACTTTCATTCTGATTTTTAGGGTAGGAATCGTGGAATATTAGCGATGGAAGTACACTATTCTACCTGATGCACTTTATCTAGACTTTTGTGATTAGATGGAGTGTCCTCAGTTACACAATCGCTATGAAGAAGTATTAGTGGTGTTTGTTCTTGTTGCCTTTCCAGAAGACCGAGAGCATTTCGGAGTTCCCCCTTTCCTATTTCGAAGGGCTATGTTATGACGGCCATGAAAGTGCATTATTTTTAGTCTACTCTTGTACCTAGAATTTTGTGATTATGTGATGGCGAATGTTAACAGATTCGCTATGAAGAGGTTGTAGGGAGGCTGGCTCTTTGCTGCTTTCCTGAAGTGCAATAATGTTTCCATGCACCCTATTTCCTATTACTTGGGGTGGTAAGGAAAAACTGCAGGCCAATGAAGTGCATTATTCTATCCACACTATTGTGAAATTGTGATAGATTTTATCATCTTTACTACATTCGCTTCACCCGTCATCTTTATTACATTCCTTTTATTAAGAGTATTCGAATGCTTTTTGTTTCCTTTCTCGAAGATGAATTATTTCGGACCGCTCCTTACCTGTTATCAGTGGCGGTAAGCGTCATTTGATGGCCATGGAATGACCGAGAGAGTTTCGGAGCATTACCTCTCCTATTATCAGGGATGTAGAAAGAGTGATATTAGCAATGGAAACACATTATTCTATGTAAACTACTCTCTATATAGATTTCTTGGATTTGCTGATGGAGTGACATCATTAACGGATTCCCTATGGGTAGGTTGTAAGGATGTTTGTTCTCTGATACCTTTCCCAGAACCTGAGAGCGTGTCGGCGCTCTCACCTTCCAGTTGTTAGGGTCGGTGGGCGCGGAATGATGGCGATGGAAGCACATTATTCTGTATAAACTACTCTCATATGTCGACTTAGGATTTGGTGATGGAGGGTCATCGTTAAGGGAATTATTATGGAGAGGTTGTAAGGATGTTTGTTCTTTGATTCTTTTCCCCGAGACCGAGAACGTTTTAGCGATTTCCCCTTCCTATTGTTAGGATAGAGCAGGCGTGGGATGTGGTTGATGGAAGCACATTATTCTGTTTTAATTACTCTCGTAGTAGACTTAAGACTTAGTGATGGAGTGTCATTGTTATGGGAATTATTATGGAGAGGTTGTAAGGATGTTTGTTCTTTAATTCCTTTCTCAGAGACCGAGAACGTTTTAGCTGTTTCCCCTTCCTGTTGCTAGGGCCCGAGGTCTTGGAATGTCTGTGATGAAAGCGCATTTTTCTATCTAAAATAGATATGGGGATTTGGTGATGGAGTGATATCGTTATCAAATTCTCTATGGAGAGGGAATGCTTGTTCTTCGTAGCCTTTCCTAAAAACCGAGATCATTTCAGCCCAGTTCTTTCTCTTAACAAGGGCGGTAAGCTTGGAATGACGGCCAAGGGAGTGTATTAAGGAGTAAGCTACTGGGATGGATTTGTGATGGAGTGTCATTTTGAGGACATTCGCTTCGTTAAGAGTGTTGGGATGCTCTTTGTTACTTTTCTGGACGGTTGAGAATCTTAAATATGAATTAGAGTATTTTGAAATAAATTCATTAAAATTTGTATTTAGTAAAACTCCATGAACAATGAATCTGTAGTACTTGAATGAAATGTCACGTGGAATAATATTTTTGTTATTGAATATCCGTTTGCTGACTGTAAAAAATAATATGAATAATTAATGAACACCTAAAATTAATAAATGAATTAAGAAATATTTAAAGTTTAACGCATACATTTCGCCTCACAGGTACATGTTTTGTTCTTTTAAATAATTTTTAGACTGTCTTAGTAGGTCTGATTTATAATTGGATAACAAGGACGACACCTGAGCCCTAAATTGTTCTTTTAACTTCCACATCACATCATTGTGAGAGAAACATCATCAGAGGAATTGGGAACTTATTTTTGTTTACTTGCTATGCTCGGCGTTTCTGCAAAGGAATTGGATTCAAAATCTGGAGCCCTCTGATATTGAAGCCATGGCACTCAAAATGTTCGTAATTAAGTTAAAAGGATTGTAAATAAATTGTAGAATTTGCATAAAACTTTCATCGAAATTAATATACATTAATAAAAAGATATTGAAGCAAATTACTGTCTATACGTTGGAGAACAAATTTAGATTTTTTTAGTTATTTCTTTTGGATTCTTTAGACAAAAGTCATTTCTTTATGATGCCTCATTCTTTTATTTTGCTGAACCATTTAATTTCAGAATGAACATAAAGTAATCACAATGTTGAAAAAAACACATGTTTCTGATATTTTCTTGCTAATATAGAAATACTTTGTTTATAAAGAATGATCATTTAGATAGTCATTATACTTATAAAAATGATAACCAACGTTGTATTTATAAAGAATGATTTTTTAAACAGTTATGCTTATTAATACTGTTTGTTTAATCAGTCATAACGTATTTAAAAAGTTTTATTCTTCTCTGGGTCTCTAAAGAATCATTCTCCAATCAGTTGTTTTATTTAAAAAGAATGATTTTCCAACGTGTCATTAGGTTTGTAAATGTTGTATCCATACTTGTATTTATAATGATTTTCTATTAACAGTCGTGTTTATAAAGAGAGATTTCGAAACCAATCATGGTGTTAATAAAGAATGGTTTTCTATTCCATCATAGTTTTTATAAAGAGTGACAACCAATGACGTAACAATCGTGTTTTCGAAGAACACTTTTTTGAATGAAATATATGCTAGATAGAATCCACGGAAGTCACGCTTCTCCTTTTTAAATCATTATTCCTCTTAAGCAATTCTTTAATTCTTCTATATTTATCGAGTAGTCAAACTTGAATTCCCCAACTCTGTTCCTAAAACCAGGATTTTTGGCACGAACCCTATCTTATGACTGTGTGCAATCCAACTTTTTTGTTTGAATGATTGCTTTTAAGTAAGCTTTTTTTCTTTGTAATTCTAAAAGGAAGATCACCCTTTCGAAGTTTCGGCGAGCTGTTTCAGGATCTACTTGACATCCCTTTGTCTCTTAAAGCACTGTTGTAAGTAATTTTGCACTTAATCTAGAATTCTTCCTTTTAAGGTTCCTCCTTATTCGAACATTTAATTTCGGCGTCCTTTGTAGTTTGCTTTCAAAAGTACCGACCTTCGGAAAACTTCTTATTACTTTTTGCATAGTAAGCGTTCCTGAATTTTTCTGTTTTTTGCACGTATTCTTTTCTTTTTCATTTCGTATTTTAATTACCATTCTCCCTATAGAAAAAATGTCATTTTTGCCCTTTAATTGCTCCTAACAAGTGATACTTAAAACTGAAACAAGCTACTCTAAATACGATATGGCAGTACTAAACTTCTTTTTAAAAAAAATGATTTCAATTAATCATGTGTAGAATTTTTTGCATTGAAAAGCACAAAATTTAATTGGAAAAATTAGATTTTTTTTTAAATATAAAATTATTTTTCTGCTAATCTGTGTACCATATGTACACGACTACTACTGGTATTATATGGTATAAAGATTTATGTTAAAAATATTACTAGAAAAATACCCAATTTTAAAAAAAACTTTTAAAACCCTTCTTTTTCTTCTTGCATACAGTCGACCACCCCGCCACCACTGAACGCAGCAGTATCTACAGGATTTGTTGCGGTCTACTGCTGAATAAGTATTGTCCAATCTTACATGGACCGAACAGTCAAGATGACATTCCTTTCAGGGTAGTAAATAGCTGTCTTTCTCCCCATCTGCACTCTCTCAAACAGTTGGAATGAAACTATCAATCTTTAACATCATATCCTTAAGGGCTTTGAGATTACCTGGTACCATCAGTACTAAACTTAAATCATTATTGACAATTTTCAGGTCCTTCCTTAACTCTGAGATCTCTATACATTCCATTAAATAGTGGTAAACCGTACCAATTTTTCCACAAATGCATTTATTTTCCTGCGTTCCTCCAAAACTTTTAAAACCCTATGTGTACTTTTGGGATTAAATATATGTGGAAAATAATATAAGAAAATTGAGGGAACAACAAAAATTGTTATAAAGACGGAAATGTGTTATAGGCGAAAATGTAAACGCAAGGTTATATTGTATTTCTAAACCTGTCGGCAGAAAATGAAGAGTCTTCCAAAAAAGTAGTTGAGGTATGTAAAGGTTTTTCAATTATAAACACTTTAATTTTCAGTTAAATTTAATGTCAACGTATTCCAAATAATGCAATAGTCACAGAGTTATAAGTTATTCAGAGTTATGTAAGTAATGAGTTAAAGAGGATTGAGGGAAATTCGAGTTTCAAGTACAGAAATATTAGGAATACTAACATAATTGACTCAAGTTTTTAATCTTCTAAGAAAAGGACTTATACTTAATATATTTCAAAATTATAAGATAAGAAAAAGATTCAGCGAATAACTGACCCAAATTTCAAAACTACTAAGGTCTGATTTAGCTACATCAACGTTTCGTTTTAACGCAATACTAAGGATATTTTGGGACGGACATCGTAATTTTGACCCATGATCAGATGACGAGGACGACATTTGAGCTTGCATCTCCTTTCCAAACTTCTGTGCCGACAGGTGAGAAGAAGTTTGGCCCCGACGGATTTACTGTACATCGGGTCCACTTACACAATGATTTTGCTGTGAAACCGGATCTTGAACCTGAAACCCTCCGGTTCCACAGCCGATTACTTATCCCCAGAATACCGCTGCCTTCAAAATTATGTAGTAATCCAATATTTGCAAAATTACTTACTAATATTTCAGAATGCTAATTTTTTTTTATAACTAAATAAGTTACCGATAAATACAAAGGAAGGAAAACTGAAAAATAACTCAAAGTACCAAGATATTTTTATAAATTCAAAATTAAACCACGAAACAATCAAGTTTTAGTGTATTCACCTTGTTCATTTTTAACTCAACGCATGTATGTTGTATACATGCTGACAAACAAGATGTTAATTATCAATGTTTTCATATAAGAAATTTAATTTTCTGACTTCTGCTTCTTAAAAGTTGTTAGTTGCTCATGCATTTTCTTCAATGAGATTTTCATTAAATCTGCTCTTTTCGAAGCTCACATCTATACGATCTCTGAATTGTTCCCATAAGGTGAATTCTATCATTTGAGATATGTAACTCGATCTTTTTGAATGAGTAAGTCTATTCTTTGAGTTGTTATCATGGAATAATTCTCTTTGTATATCGATCCAACGTATCCCCTATTTAAAAGGGGTATGGATAATTATTATGAAGTTAGAACATAATGTTGTTTTGGTTTGAGGTTTTGAAGCCATATGCAATATGCACGGGCAGAAAACAAAGAATATGAAGCGTCCCAGACTTCTAATCGAAGAATCACTATGAAGAAAATGGGAATGAAGTGAAACAGAGCGGTTGGTATATATATATATTGAAATTTCAGTTTCAGTTTTTTTAACATGAAATAACTGACGATGAGTAATACAGTTGTTACGTAATCATTTCAAGTCAGTTAAACTGAACTTTCGCTGAAAAAAGGCTTTTAGGGAAAGTTTTGGAATAGAAAGATTTTGACTATAAAAGAATCCCATCGTTTTTCTAAATATTGACACAACCATAATTTGATAGTCATGTGATTGTTTCAAGCCGGTTTAAACTGGTTTCTCAAGCAAAAAACATCTAGATTCGAGATGATAACAGATGAATCAAAAAATAATAATATTCTCACATGGTAACATAAATAGCCGACTTCAGTTTTTTTCTTTTTTTCATTTTTGAGGCAAATGATCATTTTCAGAAAAAGATTACTATATCCATTAATCTTTTAAACACAGTTTTGGTAATAAAAACTATACACAAAAGCGGGAATTGTAAAATATTTGAATTCAAACAAAATAAATATCAATTTGATACGTCCTTGCTCTCAACAAGTAAAAAATTAAAACACTGTTTGTCAATCCAAATAAGTCACTAAATTTAGCTACCTGAAAAGCTGAAACTTACCAATAAATATTAAAATAAAGTCTTCGAAACTGCTTCGATTAATAGGCAAATTATATTAGTAAACATAAATAAAACCACTGAAAATTATCGCTGTAATTTTAGAAGGTAATAGGGAAAAAATCCTCACAAGGAATTTAAAAGTACTTTATAAGAAAGCGTTTTTTTAAATATGCCGAAAATCAGAGCTGTTTATTTTTTAGTTGCAAATCAACATTTAAAATTTCACTTTATAATTAATTATTACAGATTTTTTTTATCTCAAATTAACTACAAACTCACGACAATCGATAATTAGTACGAAATCAAAATTCAATTATGTTAATAGATTAACTGATTATTAAGTCCTGAAAATATTCAAATAAGTAATCAAAATTACACAATTGACAAAATTTAGAAGCATTAACACATCAGGAAATAATGAAAAATCGATCACAAATTAATTTAAAATATAGAACAAACCATGTTAAATCCAAACATATAAAGAAGAAATGAAATATAACATCATAAAGAAGACGGCTGAAATGAAATGAAATAAAATGTAGAAGCACTAGATATTTGATATAGAATTAAATGTTTGCTTCCCTGGAGAACGGATTTTGTAGAATTCAAAAGTAGTTCTGAGAACTCGAAAGGAAAAACATTTCATGGAATTCGAAAGAAGGATTATACACTTTCTCTGCATTGCCTATTGTCGATCGAACGGTATAAGTCTCCTATCTCCTCCCCTGTACGTAGGCGAGTTAGGAGAAAGCGAAATCAATATTATTGCAAATAAATATCGTAAATTATACGATTAAAGAATAAAGAATCTTAGAATAAAGATCGATTTATTTAATTGCATTTAAATAAATATGTTATTGCAATAACATAGCAGTTAAAACATTGCAGTTTCCAATGTTATTTATTCAATCCTTACTATTAGTTCACACTTTCACTTTATATATTTATAGATCTTCTTCAAATTTTCAGTCATTAATAAAATACTTTTTATTCATCCATTCAAGTTCAAATACATTTTTTAAACTTGTAATGGATGACACTTGATGCTAATACAGTTTTTTTAATACCAACTCATCAATTAAATTTAATTAATTTTTAATGCTTTAAATAGAGTTTCAGCTATTTGAAATGAAAACTGAACACAACATGTAGTAGCTCAATTGGTGAAATGCAAGGGTTTCTGTATTTTTCATGTGAAGGTGAAGATTGCTTCTTGCGAAAATCAATTATTTTTTGATAATCATTTTATAAGAAACTAAAATAAGTTTTTCTTTGTTGACCTAAGAAGGAATTGAATTAATTTTTTTTATATAACTTGTTCCACGTTATGCTTAAGAGCCGGGAAATGTATTTATAAAATTGTAAATAACGAATTTTATTTATTAATTGTCTTAATAATTTATCTATTATCTATCCTAAATATTGCTAAATGCAAAAAAAAAAATCTTAAAATACTGTGCTTCAATTATAAGCAAATAAAATTGACATCCAAATTCCTCAAGTTCAAGTTCAAGTCAAGTCACTATTGATGATTGTTAACTAACTATATTGAATTCTGGAAAAATAAAATTATATAAAGAAAAATATAATTTGATAAAATATAAGAAGATTATATAATTTGAAAGAACGACAATTCCATAAATTTTCTTTCTCTAATTTAGTTTTTTGTGTTCATAAAAAGTTTTCACTCATGAAGTTGTAACAATTTTCTTTTTGCCTTCATCTAACTCAAATGAAGCACTCTTCTTCTTATCATCATCTAACCTATCTTTGATTGCCCCTACTTATGATGATTAAGTAATTTTATTTGAAATGGGAAAATAAATAAGTGTAAGGTGAAAAAAAATAATTTCAAAAAAGGAAAATTGAAGTAAAAAATTTTCAAAATTTTGTATCTTTTTAATTAACAATCTTTCACACATGAAGCTTAGTAATCTTCTTACCCTAATCTAACTTAAATACAACAATCTTCTTATATTCATTTAAATTACATTTGATTGTCACTTGTGATGGTTATTGATTAACTGAATTAAAAATAGGAAAATAAAATTCTGTAATATAAAAGAAACATAATTTGAAAGAGGGAAAATTTAAAATTTTTTCTCAAATTTTGTTATGAACAATCTTTTACTCACGAAGCTTAACAATCTTCTTGCTTTCATCTAACTAAAATACACTGAAGTGACAAAATTCATGGGATGACTGTTAATATCGTGTCGGTCCTCCTTTTGCCCGGCGAAGTGCAACAACTCGACGTGTCATGGAGTCCACAAGTCGTTGGAAGTCCTCTGCAGGAATATTGAGCCATGCTGTCTGTATAGACGTCCATAATTGTGAAAGTGTGGATGGTGCAGGAATTCGGGCACGAACGGACCTTTCGATGATGTCCCATAAATGCTCTATGGGATTCATATCGGGCTATCTAGGTGGCCAGATCATGCGCTGGAATTGTCCGGAATGTTCTTCAAACCAATCGCGAACTGTTCTGGCCCGGTGACATGGCGCATTGTCATCCATAAAAATCCCATCGTTGTGTGGGTACGTGAAGTCCATGAATGGCTTCAAGCGATCTGCAAGCAGCTGAACATAACCATTTCCTGTCAATAATCGGTTCAGTTGCACCAGAGGACCGACTCCATGCCATGTAAAAACAGCCCACACCATTATGCAGCCACCACCAGCTTGAACAGTGCCTTGCTGACAGTTTGGGTCCATGGCTTCGTGGGGTCTGCGCCACACCCGAACTCTACCATCAGCTCGTAACAACTGAAATCGTGACTCATCTGACCGCGCCACGGTTTTCCACTAGTCTAGGGACCAGTCGATATGCTCACGAGCCCAGGAGAGTCACTGCAGGCGATGTCGTGCTGTCAGTAAAGGCACTCGAGTCGGTCTTCTGCTGTCATAACCCAAGGAAGACAATTTTCGCTGCACAGTCCTATTGGACACGTCCCTCGCACGTCCCACATTGATTCCTGCAGTTATTTGACGAAGTGTTGCGTGTCTATCAACATTGACCATTCTACACAGACGTCGGCGGTCTCGGTCGTTAAGTGCAGGTGGTCGCCCACTGCGCTGTCCATGATGAGATGTGATGCCTGAAATTTCATACTCTCGGCACACTCTTGATACTGTGGATCTCGGAATGTTGAATTCACTAACGATATCCGCAATGGAATGACCCATGCGTCTAGCTCCATTTAACATTCCACGTTGAAAGTCTATTAATTCTCGTCGTGCCACCATAAATCACGAAAAACCTGTTCACATGAATAACTTGAACACAAACGAAAGCTCTGGAAAGCGAACTGCGCAATTATACTTTTTCACTGCGATACTACTGCCATCTGTATATTTGCATATTGCTATCACATGACTTTTGTCACTTCAGTGTATAACAATTTTCTTATCTTCATCTAATCTTTGATTTCCACTATTAATGATTATTAAGTAACTGTATTTAAAATGGGAAAATAAAATTGTATAATGTGAAAACTGTTTCAGAGTAAAAAAAAAATTTTAATCTTCCTCAAATTTTGTTATTTTTTTAATAACAATCCTTCATTTATGAAATTTAACTTTTTATTATTTTCACGTAAGTTTGCATTTAAATTATAAAAACTCTTCTTGTTATTATAAAAACTGTTTAATTAGACTTAAATAATTGATATATGTAGTATATCTTAAGGACATACTTATATCCTTAAAATTCTACAACGTGATTAAAAAATATGAGGACAAAAAAAAAAAACTTATCAAATAATAAGTATTTTTATCTACAGAAAAATTACGAATGAAACATTTCACTTTGTAGGTAAGAGAAGAATGCTTTATTTTTTTAAGGATTGCATTCCTGGCAAAGAAATCCATCTATTAAAAATTTACTTACGAAAAAAGGAACGAGCTCCAAAGTTGACAAGCGTGAACAAGAACACAAAATTACTTTCATTGAAACGATGTATTTTTGTTGTGGTTTTGTCGTGTCTGAAGGTCAATTAAAGCAATTAGAATAATTCTACATCCCGAAAGTTCTGCAAATCGAGACATTAAGAGGATGTTGGTTTCGGTATTTTCAATGACATATTTCAAGAAGTGAAAAGAGAACTATAATTCGTAAACGACAATTAGTTTTAAGTATTGCTGTACACGTGAGGAAAAAATCGAATACAAATAATAACTATGGGCAGTGTTCTTTCCAAAAGTTTCTCTCATATTCCAAAATAAAAATTGCGGATCTTGGACAAAGTTTTGAATGCAACGAATGCTCAAAATTTTATTTTTAATGCCTCGCACATGAGCGTTTTGTGCTTTGTAGAATTGTGATAAAAGCCGAGAATACATTTTGGCTATTTTCTTAAAACCGATTACAAAAATTTTGATTTAGAATTATAATTTCAGTAAAAAGATCAAATGCCAAATTTTATTTTTCTAAGTTGTTGAGTTTTTGAATTATCCCGTTTACGTGCATGCAAATGTACAGATCAAGAGATACTCAACCCTCGGATGGATTTAATTCAAATATGATATGGATTTTCATTTTAAATGCTAAAACTATGTGTCAAATTTTATCCAATTAGCTCTCTATGCTCTGTAGTTATCGAATTGTCTTACATTCGAACGTCTAAACAGACATACTTCAAATGGATGGATTTCATTTAAAATTTGATTAAAATCTACAAATTTGGTGAAAAGACTATTATTCATATTTCATCCGTCTAGTTCAAGCGTTTTTGAGCTATCGTATTCACATATAAGAGGACAAATACGTTTTAAAAATAAGTTTTTCGTACTCGGGTAGTTTTAAAATTGAAAAAATAGAAAAATTGAAATCTGGAGGTCAAATTTTTTGACGGTTATAACACTTTACCTTTGGGTACTTCACTTTCTAAAAAGTGAAAACAAGGTACATATAATAAACTGAATTAATGAATTCATTAAATTTTTTATTTAATGCTTCTAAATATATCTATAAGGAATATGAAGAACAGTGTACCTCAGATACGAAGAAGCTTCTAGCTTGGTAGTTCGTTGTCGTTTATCAGATGGTCACATTAAAATTGTAGGGCAGGGTTCACTCTACTATCATAAAGGGACATACCTCTTAGTTAAGAGTTTTATCATAACCAAAAATGGCCATATGGAAACTTTCGTTTTCCCTTGTGTGCTGTTTCGAAGATGTGATCACACTTTTATGAGATACAATATAAACTAAGAATCAGACTTTGTTATTTAATTGAGTTGTTCATTTTGGGAGTCTGATACTGTCACTGTTGTAAGATTTTACCCCTTATAGGGGTTACAAACAGTGAGTAAAATGAATGTATTTACAGTAACTTCAGTCTCTACCTTCGTCCTGTTTGAGGCGTATTCATTCAGTTCTTTGTTTCTGCGCTATTATCCTTTTAAGCCTGTTGTTTTAATTTAATTCGCAACTTGCGTATTTATTTTCATCCTTCTAACTTAATTTTGTAGATTATCCACGGTTATTAAGGGAAGTAATTCAGCTGATAATCGGGATTTACTATTCCGCTAAATAAAATGCAAACAGCTCTTTTGCCATTTTTCTTCTCATTTATTTTGGTGAAATCAATGTCCCATGGTGCATACACAAATGCTCAGAGGATTTCAGCAATTGAGAATGGAAAATACCACCAAACTCTTCTGATGATCGGTAATTTTTTTGATTCTATGAATTATTTTGTTTTCTTGGTATTGAAAGTTTCTTAAAAATTTTTTAACACTCATTACTAAAAATAATTTGAACATTTGTGACAAATTGCACGTATTAACGTATCACATACACGTTGGTTAATCTATCACCACATACAAATGTTATGAATTTTTAACCTTTCAAAAGTTATTTTGATGAAAAAAATTTTCTTACTAAAAATTCGTTGTTGTGATTTTTCTTTGTTTCTATAACGTACTTTACAATGATTGAAAAAATTTTCAGATTTTTGTTTTGTTTAGTTAAACGATTTTTGCAATTGTAGATAAAATATAAATTTTCTTTTGATTAAAATTCCAAATAAAAGTTTGTAAGATAGGAATAAACGATGAAATATTTCAGAAATAGAGTGCCCGTTGTCTATTGATTTGTAGTATTAAATTCGAAGCGGCCATGGTGGCCTGATGGTAAGGTGTTGGCATTGGAGGGTTTCAGGTTTGAGATCCGATTCCATCAAGAAATCGTAGTGTAAGTGGGTCTAGTGCACATTGAATTCGTCGGGGACAAACGTCCTTTTGTTGGTGTGGTGGGGAAGTTTGGAGAGGGGTGAGCCAGCTCAGATGTCATCCTCGCCCTCTGACCACTGTTCAGAATTACGATGTCCCTCCCAAAATATCTCTAGGGTTGCTTTAAAACAGGGCGTTAATCTAATTAAACTAAACTTAAACTTGAAGGATTATACAGGAAGAAGGATAGAATTTTACGGTTTCTATGCTATTTAATAGGATTTTTTTAAATATAAGTTTCAATGTTGATATATATCACAATTTATATAATAAAGATGATATTATAGTACATTTTTTAAAACATAATTTTTCTATTTCATATCTTTTCGTGTTAAAAAATGAAGAAAAGAAAAATAATCTTGAAGCGTTTAAGAAAAAATAAAATTGTTTTAGTTCAAAAATTCGTTTTAAAAAGGGATCCCATCCCCTGAGGCTCAATATTTTTTTAGATTGATTGATGGTATGAAAGAATGATAGATTATGGTACCTGAAATGTATGTTGAAGTTTCAATAGATTGATATGTTTTAATAGGAAGGAAAAAGATTTGAAAACTAAAGACTGAAAATTATTCTTGTAGATACAATGTTTCTCCGCGCATGCATTAGCTGTTCCGTGTACTTTAATCTATCGTGAGACATATGAAATGGAGGAAGTAATAGTAGAATAAAACGACAAAGGCATCATTCTGTTTTAAGATGTTTTTGAAAACTGAAAACTTCTTTTATTTATATGAAACATTGAATAGAATTTTAAAAAAATTCTTTTCTACGAATTGGGAGAATATGTAATATGAGAAAAATAAGCTTTTAGGAGAAATAAGTATTTGAAGAAAAGGAAATATTTTAAGATTTTAAGATTTCAACTATGTGGAAAGCTTTTACATCTGGAATTTACTCCTGTTTTCGTTTTTAAAATATAATCTCTTAATGCTTCTGAGCAAAAATTGTATTATATTAATATCCTGTTTTAAAGCAACATTAGAACCATTTTGAGATGGATTTCGCAACTTTGAACAAGGTCAGATGATGAGGATGACACCCTAACTGACACCCCCTCTCCAAACTTCCACTCCACACCAATGGGATGGTGTTTGGCTCCGTGCGTTGGACCCGCTTACACAGTGATTCATAGTTGAAATCGGATCTCGAACCTGAAACTCCTATTTTGACGTCAAGACCTCACCACTAGGCCACCATGGCCCCAATTGTAACCCAAAATCACTGCATTCACAGAAAAGCTTTAGGTTCCTATGTGTTATATTTTGAAGTTAATTAGATGGTTTTGTTTAACTTGTTTTTATTTAAGTTTGTAAAAATGGAGTGATGTAATCGATTTTCACTCTCTACTCGATATTATTTAATTAATTAAAACTTTGAAAATTTTTAAGCTTATATATTCTTGATAATCACATATTTTGAAAATAGTTTCAGAGCCTTATTGTCTATTGTTAAATTAATTTAATTAAAATTTTATTACATGCGAGTGGCGCTACCTGGTAATAAATATGAGAAAATATTAAATTTATGATTTCAAAATAATTATTATATTCCATTATATATCAAAAAGTAAAAGTGGAAATAATAAAAATAAGAATAATCTACTTTTTAGTTTAGATGTATTTTTCAAATTTTTTTCATCACTCCTTTCGAATATGAATGATTTGATGAAAATCTGGTAAAACTTTTTGCGCATTACAAATAAAGTTACAAGTTACAAACAACCCCTTAATTGGTCTTTGAAAATTAATATTAGTTTTAAATTTTTTTGATCCCACATGGAAGCCAACTTGACTACGAGGATGAATAGACAAATGTTCAGTTCTAAGTCCTCAGCTTTAGAGCATCATAATCAGAAGTTTAATAGGCATTATTTCCTTTGCCCCGATGATGTTTGCAATTTTGCATCCTACAAAATAATCCAAAACGGAGTTGATTTTACTACTAGTAGCAAGACCTTTTCAATGGATGGAGGATATTTGCACATATTTAACTACACATCCAAGAATAGAGCAGGAACTTTTGCTTCTGATTTGAGATTTTTTTTTACTTTTCCAATCTTTAATGTATAAAGCATTCTATTCTTCCAATTATGTATTTTATTGCATGTTTCTTAAATTATCGACCAACAAATGTTAACTTCCTTAGTCGGGTTTGATGTAAAATTTGGAAGGAGTTTACTGTAAAGATGCTAAAGATATATAACTAATATATTTCATCCAGATCTTTTTGGTTTGTAGTCATAATGTTAATTTAAATTTGAATAGCGGGAAAGACAGACTTACTCTGAGAGGATTTTGCCCAAAATTTTTTATAAATCTATATATATGGTACAAAGACCCTATACCAGATTTCATCTGGTATAGCTCAAAGCGTTTTTGAGTTATCTTTGTCAAGGATAGGTAGATATTTTCCAAAAATGTGGTTTTTGAGTTCAAAATTTAAAAGGTGGAGTTTTGTCAAATTTCGAATCCCAATTTTTTTATGATTGCAATATTTTTTCTTTACATTATCTACTAGAGAGTAAAAACCACAATTTTGTTTTAGTTTGGAAATTTTCGAAAATATAGATTCTGTAGATAGTATACTTAATCATAGATTTTCTTTTATTATGTATTTACAATATATACAGACGCTTAATTTACTTTTTTTCTTATTCAAAAGACATAATATTAGAAGAGAAATACTCCTCTAAACTTCTTATAGGTTCGAAATACTCGCTTGATTTTGATACCAATCAGAGATTACATCATCTTATACACTGATGGAAAAAAATCCCAACACTAGGAAGGAGCTGTGCTAAATAAACAAAATTTGGTAGGAGTGTCTATACATCTGAAAGATGACGTCGATTCAAATTTCGAGCTACGTGCGTAAGTGTGGCGCTAGAAGCGACACTATGAACATGCAAATGAGGTTTGCTTTAAATAAGCGCTGTAAAGTTCGTGATCGTTATTTACAGTTGAGATTTGACGTAGTGGGTTAATGTTAGTCAAGGATGCCTCTGAGAAGACGAAGAAGCCATTATCAACAGCTCACTGAGTTTCAAAGGGGTCGTGTTGTAGGGCTACGAGAAGGTGGGTTTTCTTTCCGCGATATTGCTGAAAGACTTGTCAGGAATGTATCCACTGTGCATGAGTATTGGCGGCAGTGGTCAAGGGAAAGTACTGCCTCAAGAAGACCAGGTTCCGGGCGGCCACGTGATACTACTGAGAGGGAAGACCGTCGTATTCGGCGTATGGCTGTGGCAAATCGTACTGCGTCTGCAGCTGAAATTCGAGCTGCAGTTGGCACCACAGTGACACAACGAACTGTTACAAATCGGTTACTTCAAGGACAGCTCCGAGCCAGACGCCCTGTACAGTGCATTCCACTGACTCTAAACCACTGCCGTTTGCGACGTGAATGGTGTCAAGCTAGAGCTCATTGGAGGACGGAGTGGAGATCTGTTGTGTTTTCTGAGGAAAGCCGGTTCTACCTTGGTCGCAGTGATAGCCGTTTTTTGGTTAGAAGGAGGCCAGGTGAACGCCTGCTAGTGACCTGTCTGCGGCCTAGACACACAGGGCCTACTCCTTCAGTTATGGTTTGGGGAGCAATTTGGGAAGCGGTGGCCTGGTAGTAAGGTCTCGGCTTTGGAACCGGAGGGTTTCAGGTTCGAGACTCGATTCCACCGAAGATCCGTCGTGTGAGGGGGTCTCTTGCACGTTAAATCTGTCAGGCCAAACGTCCTCCAGCTGGTGTGGTGTGGTGTGGAGAGGGGGGTGCCACTTCAGGTGTCGTCCTCGTCATCTGAACGTGGTTCAAAATTACGAGGTCCGTCCCCAAATAGCCCTCGTGTTGCTTTACAACGGGACGTTAATATAGCTAAACTAAACTAAACTAATTAGGGAGCAATTTCGTATGACAGCAGGAGCACTCTCGTGGTTACCCCACGCACCCTGACTGCAAATTTATACGTCAGTCCAGTGATACAACCTGTTGTGCTGTCATTTATGAACAGCATTCAAGGGGGTGTTTTCCAACAGGATAACTCTCGCCCTCATACCGCTGTTGTAACCCAACATGCTCTACAGAGTGTCGACATGTTGCCTTGGCCTGCTAGATCACCAGATCTTTTTCCAATCGAGCACGTATGGGACATCATTGGGCGACAACTCCCGTGTCATCCACAACCAGCATTAACCGGCCCTGTATTGATCGCCCATGTGCAACAGGCATGGAACTCCATCCCACAAACTGATATCCGACACCTGTACGACACAATGCATGCGCGTTTGCATGCTTGCATTCTAAATTCTAGCGGTTACACCGGTTACTAATGAACCAACATTTCACATTTGAAATGGCTCTACCTGTGATCTTGAAATTTTAATCGATTAAATATGTTACCTAGACAAATGTATTCCTAAAATTTCATTACTTTACAATAATTTTTTCTCGGTGTTGGGATTTTTTTTCTCCATCAGTGTATTTCTTATGCTTGAGAGAACGTTTGATTCGTAAAAGGACTGGACATGTAAAAACTACCCACATCGATACTTTGCTTTCATGATTGGCTACACGGAAAAACACGGATTTCACACATATGTTGTAACCATTGAAATGAAATAAGTGTTTCATAAAATTTGGTCTTTCAAAACACACTTATTAAAACATTTTCCCATTTAATTTCCGTCTGACAACTGTAATTCTATAAAGAGTGTACATGTGCCATCAAGACATATTTGATATCGATTGATGCAATCAAAGAGAAAAGGACTTTGATGTAATCAAAGAAGAGCATTGCGCTTTTCATAATATATTGGCATTTCTCAACTACAATGTGACAGTTTTACATTATACTTTTGCTGAAATTGTCCGATGGATTACGGTTAAAGAGGTCTAACTTGTTAGATAAAGAATATGAAACCTCATTTTAGGAATATATTGCATTCTCTGAACAATAGAACAAATATGCATACAAAGAGCAGTATTTGTGGGCGCTAAACAGCACAAGCAGGAAGCCAATTCAATCATTAAGTTGAAAAAAGTAAGACCGTTGAGCAAAAGTGGATAGAGAACTAATTCTGCGATCAGTATTCAGATCAGATGAATTACCTTCATCCTCTTGAATTTATGAAGGTTTTCTAACAGGCTATGATACAAATGAAATTTTTTAGAAGGCTGCTCAGATCTCGGTTCCTAAAAGAAATAAAACCATAACTCTCACATTTTTCCTATCTTCTTTTTATCATCAAAGTCGCTAAATTCTTAGTCAAGTTTCTCGCCATTTTCATAAACTCTGCGCCAATTATTAATCCACGGAAACACTGTTTCCTACAAGGAGACTGACTTAGCAGGGAAATAGTATTACAGATTTGTAACATTACCAGTGTTTATAGTTTCAATCTGATTAACATTAATATACCTAGCAAACATTATTAAGCCAAGGTTTTCATTGATGTTTTCAAAATCATTTGGATTTGTCACCCTTCCTTTCAGCATTAAACATAATCTTGGAACTTATTCATCATTGTTATCAAGTGAAAGAAAGTTCTTGAACATTCATGAAAAATTTAAAATTGTTTTGAATTTTCTTCAAATATCAATTTACTTCGAATATTTATATCACTACTTCCAACTGTTACGATTTTTGCTTTGACCTCCAGAGTCCATAAAAAGAATATATTAATATCCTCACAAAACGTGATTACAAAAACTTTTTTAATTGTTTCTTAATTTATTTACGATCAAGTTTGGGAATAGAGAAATGAAAATATGTTCCTTTCCAGCTGATATAAACAAATTGCTATTTATTTTATTAAGTTATGTCTTATTAAGTCTTATTCTTCAATGACAGGATTGCCTATATATTTTCCTTTATTAAAAAACAATTTTTTCTTCTTTTTAAACGTTTGTTTATTAGAACATGATTAACAAATGTCACCTACTTGCAAAGCTTCTTATTTTTCTTGGAATTTCATCTGTGTTTTGTGCCTAATGTGAGCTAAATAGCTCCACATATAGTAACGTAGCAGCAACTCGTTCACTTTTGTAAACCAGAATAGAGTGATTCATCATTATCAAATATTCATTTAGCTTCTGCGACACACTTCGTCACATTACAGCTCGACGTGTAACACAAAAGCGGCTATTTAATTAAAAATCAAATGCCCTTTCATCTGCCATGCCTTCTAATAAAGAATTAGAAGCCACGGACAAAGAACACTGAA
>JAPMOQ010001085.1:0-24002 GCA_026543055.1 Argiope trifasciata | reverse complement strand
ATTTCAAAATTTATCATTAAATGACCTTTCGGCAATAAATCCAAATTTAGATTCTACTAATCTGGTTATAATTTGGCAATTTTATTTGGTTTGGACCAAACACATAAAAAAAAGAACTCACTTCCAAACAAACAAGTAACTTCAGTTAGGTTAAAATCTTTATCCGCAAGAAAACAATTTGGAGGAACTCAAATATTTATCTTTTTTGATGGATTATATTTATTATCTCTAGAAAGAGGAAAGTTCACATCATTCAATTGAAATCTGTCATCAAAGTTCGAAACAGCTGACTTTCCAAAAGGATTAATTCTTGAATGAAATTATTTAGACCTTGTACCATGGAGTCGATTTTTATTTTATTTTATTCTACCATATTTTCTGCCTTCAACGTTAAATAATTATTTTCCGAAGCACCGAATCAAAAACACAATGGTTTATTTTGTTCTTTGGACCATGAATAAAAATCTTAGCAGTATAAGACAATCCTTTGCTAATAGAATTGCTTTTGGAAGCCAAGATCACTGATGATTCAGACGTTTCGCTCACAACAGAAGTTTTTCTTTTAAAGTAATGCATTTGTCTTCACATAGTAAGATAATATTCATAGCATATATATCTTTGTTTCTGCAGTTAATAGAGAAAAAATACTTGAGGCAATTATTAGAATGATTTGTTGATATACAGTGATTACAATACATGGTTTAATTTAACAATTTCCTTTCTTTCAGAAATTGAAAGATTTTTAAATTTATCACATTTATATAAGGAATGATTAAAATTCCATTCATTCGTGACGCATTTTTTATATTTTTCTTATGGGATAAAAGAGATTTAACTATAGATGAGTTATTATTTTCGATTGACAATGGAAGATATTTTATATTTTGTTGGGTTATTTCTTGTCGAGAAATTGGGTTCAATAACGGATTTTAGTTGCATGCATCTTAATTCCAAAAATGAAGGAGTTTTTATAAGCTGGGAACTTCAGTCGTTGATAGACTTAATTGGAATAATCTTCGAGATTCCTTATCAATTTTATTATTTAACAGATGCGATATTATAGCATCAGATAAAGGATTAGATTCAAATGTTAGATTTTTTTAAACACCTCATATTATTTCTAATAGTATCGATTGGTGATCTAGTATGAGTAGGATTTTCATTACAAAATTTATTAATCGAAAGATTTCGGATATGTGTACATCAACTAAAGCTCATTTATTTTTATATATATTTCTAAAGCATTCAACAGATAATCAAAAGAATCATGATCGTTTTCAATTATCGATTTGATTTGATCGCTTTCTTTATTTAAAGAACTTTTCTGATAAATGAGTTTTTGAGCCTCATCCAATGAAGCGTTGCTTCAAATAACATTCATAAACTGAGATTTGAAGAGCTCATATTCTTGAAATTTCCATTTAATTGAGTCCATTTAATGTAGGCAAAAGTAAATCAGGTATTTTAATATTTGCTTTTGGTATAGTACAAACAGTTTCGCTTTCTTTTTCATATTTGAAAATATGTACAAGAAGGCTTACCTTCATTTCTTGAGCTACATTTTCCAATTCTGCAGCATATTTTAAAGTATGCTAAAGCATTTTTTAAATCCACATCAATAGATAAAGAATATAATTTATACCTTATTAGATTGAATCTTCGCAGAATATCTTTTACTGATGATAGCTTACTACTAAGCTATACAGTATCCCCTTTTAGAATAATCGGAAGGCTGGAATTTAATGATGAAGAGTTCAATCTTATTATTTTTAGTTTTAAATACGCCTCTTTGGCGATTTAAACCCGTGAACGACTTTTCACAAAGCCATCTCCTCAGCTCGACCGACCAATTTTATATTATGGTGGCGGTTGGCTTAATGCTGGCGGTATGCCTGCAAGTAATTATTGTGTCAGTAATGAACAGTTCGGGAATAATGGACTTAATCCACATTAATTATTCCCTCAGGGGCCCACCTCCTTTAGGTGGGTACGGGTGTCCCAATCCCGAGGTACCCAGGGATCTTTCATTCTTTCATTCTTTTTTTTTCCCTTCCCCCCTATTTTTTTTTCTTCTTACTCTCCCCGCTCTCTCCTCCCTTTTTTCTCTCTTCATTTTTCCATCCCTCGACGGTAAGCGAGGGAGCTCTCCATGAGAAGCTGTAGCCGCTCTGTTTGCTTCTTGCTTCTCATGGACAGTCAAAAACCCCACGTGTTTGCCGTGCGTGGCGACCCATCAGACGGGTGGCACATTTCGGTCTCCGGTGTGCAAATCGGCTGGTATCCCAGACATTTGACTGGGCTGCTCAAGGGGATCAAGCGAAGGGGTCACTCCTTGGGCTTGGCGTTAAGGGTGGTCACTGTCCCCGGGGGTGACTCTCAGCGTATAGGTTCTGGCTAGCATCATGGCAAGTGCCGAGGTTGGCAATCACCAAAGCCGGTAACTACCATCCCGTGTAGGGCTCCGTGGTGGGCGGTGCCGTCGGGCCTGAATCTCCTCAAATGTCGCATGGCTCATAATGTAAACATTGATTGTAATGCTTATTTTAAATTTTTTGTTATTTCATCTGAACAAAATTCATTGAAACTAGTATCGCCACTTTTGATTCATAAAGCAATTATTGGAACTGTAGGTGAAGTGAAAACTATCAAAAAATTAAACAATGGAAATCTGTTAATTGAAATAAAAAACAAACAGCAGTCACAAAACATAATGAAATTGAAAAAAATTGGAGAAATATCCGTAACTGTCACAGCACACCGTTCACTTAATCAATCAAAAGGAGTAATCTCAGAGAAAGAGTTTCAGAGAGACCTTGAAGCAGATATTTTAGAAAACTTAAAAGAACAAAAAGTAATTGACGTTCAAAGAATAAAAATCAAGAAAAATAACCAAAAGATTCCAACCAAACATCTTATTTTAACTTTTGACACCCCAGTTCTACCAAAAACTGTGCAAATAGCCTACATAGTTTGTCCAGTTAAGCCATTTATTCCAAATCCACTTCGTTGCTTCAGATGCCAGAAATTCGGACACACAATAACTGCTTGCAAAGGGACCACAGAAATTTGTGCCCGATGCTCTCTTCCAGACCATAAAAGCGATAATTGCTCTGCTACAACGCCAAAATGTGCAAATTGCAGCGGTGAACATCCATCTTATTTTAGAACGTGTCCAAAATTTAAAATAGAAAAAGAAATACAAACAATAAAGATTACAAAAAACTTATCTTTCCCCGAGGCTAGAAAAGTTGTAATGGATAGAATGCCCAAGCCAGGTCTCTCCTTCTCGGAAGCCCTAACAACAAATATTATACCTTCAGCGCAAGCAAATCGACAAAATCCTCAAAATAATGCAACTGCTACTGTCGCTCCTTCAGCGAACACAATGATCAAAGCCGCTAATAATGATATGATAACCATTAAACGAAGTGACTGGCTAGCTCTTCTCGAAATAAAGAAGGCATTCGAAAAAGCTTCATCATCTGTTCCAAATTCTCAGACAGTTTTAAACCAGCCTGTTACACCACTACATCAGCGACCTTCTACCTCAACCTCAGTTAGCAATAGTGATCCTCAAAATACTGCAATAGTGCCTCCTGAAACGACTTCAAATGTGGAAATAACGCCACAACAAATTTCATCTATTCCAAAAACATCTTCATTCTCAGAGAAGGATTCCATAGTTAAATCTCGTGTCAGAAACGCTCGTGATTCTAGAAAGCACGGAAAAGATAGTGATCTGTCTCCAAAACGTAAAGATAAACAATCAGTTAAACGTGCGCGAGCTCTTGCCGCAAAGAGAGGACAAGATGTTTCTAGTCCTTCTAGAAGCGGGCCCCTGACTAGAGAAGACTTTTTAAAAATTCCTCTTGATAAAGCAGACAGCAAAACTAACAGTATAAACGATGATGCTGATTCCCTGCTTAAAGTCCATCCATCTGATGATGATATGTCCGTTAGTGACGCTGAAGATAAATCTTTATCTTCCTAGTTTTTTGGCGGTTCTTCTTTTTCTTTTTTTCCCCTTCAGTTCTTTTTTTCATGGCTACTCTTATTTCCTGGAACTGCCGTGGTTTTCTAAATAAATCGTCAGAACTCAAAGATCTTATAAACAAACACAATCCCGCATGTATTGCTCTCCAAGAAACTTACCTCAAGACGGATAAACACTATATCCAACATTATAAAATTTTCTCCAAACATGGTATTCATAATCGAGCTTCAGGTGGTGTTGCTATCCTTGCAGCTAACCACATACCCTCAATGCCCATCAACCTGAACACAAATCTGCAGGCTGTTGCTATTCAAATCCAGATGCATTCTTTGATTACGGTCTGCAGCCTTTATTTACCTCCAGCTGAAGTTGTTTCTCAGTCAGAACTCAATAATCTCATTTCACAACTTCCTTCTCCATTCATAATTTTGGGTGACCTCAATGGCCATAGTCCTTTTTGGGGCAGTCTTGATTCCAATTCCCGTGGTTTGCAAATTGAGCAACTAATTACAGACTACAGTTTATGCCTATTAAATTCGGATGAAAAGACTCATTTTCATTTACCTACAAGAACTTTTCATTCAGTTGATTTAGCAATTTGTTCTCCATCTCTCTTGCCATTTTTTAATTTAAGAGTGGATAATGACTTATATAGTAGTGACCATTTCCCTCTTGTCGTCTCAGACAGCAGGTACTACCCAAATTATCATTCTTGTGAATCCAAATACATCCTAAATGCAGCAAATTGGCAAAAATTCACCATTTTAGCTAATATTCAACCAGATAGAATCCAATCCTCCACCATAGATGATGCATTAAATTACATAGTTAATGTTATAATTGAAGCAGCAAATAATTCAATCCCGAAAACTTCTGGTAAACAAAAAAAGCAGAACAAACCTTGGTGGGACGAAGAATGCAAACGCGCATATAAAGAACAACGGAAAGCATGGGGTATCTTCCGAAGACATCCAACAACGACGAACTTTATTTATTTTAAAAAGACTAGGGCCATTTCGAGGAGAATACAACGCAGGAAACGAAAACTTTCATGGCAAAAATTTGTGTCCAGTATCAGCTGTAGAATTTCAAGCCATGAAATGTGGAATAAAGTAAGGAGAGCTTCGGGTGCTTCTACATCAAACTACATTTCTGTTTTAATTCATAATGGAGTAACATTATCATCCCCTAAAGACATAGCAAATTCTATTGCTTCAACCCTGGCGCTAACATCTAGTAGCCAGAATTACCCTCTTCCAATTTTAAATGCTAAAATAAAAGCCGAAAATCAAAAACTCAATTTTTATTCTCGAGCTGATTTACCATATAACTGTAATTTTACTTTTTCCGAATTTCAGTCATGTCTTGCCAATGTCCGGGACTCATCACCGGGACCTGATAGAATTAACTATTCTATGATTAAAAATTTGACAGTAGAATCCCAAAAAGCTGTACTATTATTCTATAACCGTATTTGGAATGAGCAATATTTCCCAATTCTCTGGCAGCAGGCAATAGTAATTCCGATTTTAAAACCTGAAAAAGATCCTAAAAACCCAGAAAATTACCGCCCAATAGCTTTAACCAGTTGTATGTGCAAACTCTTGGAAAAAATGATTAATCGAAGACTCATTTACCATTTGGAGACGAATAATTTTTTTCACCCTCATCAAAGTGGTTTTAGGAAAGCTCGGAGTACTCTTGATAATCTACTCGCATTGGAGACTGATATTCGTCTGGCTTTTTTACAGCGGAAACATTTGGTTGCGATATTTTTCGACATTGAAAAAGCGTATGATCGGGCCTGGAGATTCGGTATTTTAAAAGATTTACATGAACTTGGATTAAAGGGCAATTTACCCATTTTTATTCAAAATTTTATAAGATTGAGGAAGTTCCGTGTTAAGATAAAATCAGAATACTCTGACTATTTTATTCAAGAAGAGGGTGTACCTCAAGGCAGTATTTTGAGTGTCACTCTTTTTATTTTAAAAATTAATAATATTTTAAAGCAGCTTCCCCCTTCTGTTAAAGGCTACTTATATGTTGACGACCTGTACATCTCCTGTACTGGGATGCACATGGGTTTTATAGAGAGACAACTGCAGACTGCAGTGAATAATATTACACAATGGTGCAATGCCAATATTTTTACCATTTCAGCTTCAAAAACTGCTGGTGTCCACTTTTGTCGAAAAAGAAATCTACACCCGGATCCTGAAATAAAACTAAATAAAGTAATTATACCATTCAAAAACGAAATTAATTTTCTGGGCATTATCTTTGATAAGAAACTCACTTTTCTCTCGCATGTGAAAGTATTGCGGAAAAGGTGTGAAAAAGCACTAAACATATTAAAAGTTTTGTCAACTACGACTTGGGGAGCGGATAAAACGTCTATGCTTAAAATATACAAAGCTCTCGTTCTATCTAAGTTGGATTATGGTTGTATTATTTACGGGTCAGCCAGAAAAACAATTTTGCAGAAATTAGAACCCGTTCATCATAATGCTCTCAGACTGTGTTCGGGAGCCTTTAGGACCTCTCCAGTTCAGAGTTTATATGTTGATTGCTTTGAGCCCTCCCTTGACTTTAGACGGCAAATGCTATCCCTACACTATTATTTCAGAATGGAATCAAATGCACAACATCCTTCTCATAGTTTTAAACTCCGTCCATTCTTAACTCGAATACAGGAAGCACGAAAATGTTTTACACCTGTTTATTTTACTAGAATTCATAACATTCTCAAGGACCTAAATCTACTTCATCTGCATGCAGCACCCCAACTGGACAATAATTTTCCTCCATGGATAAATCCCAATATACAATTCCTAAATCCATTTCAAGAGTTTACGAAATTTGACACCTCAGATTCTATTTATAGGCAAATTTTTTATGAACATAGACATCAATATAAAGATTATATTGCAATATACACGGATGGATCAAAAACATCGGATAGTGTCTCATTCGCAGTAATTTTCCCAAATGTAGTCTTTTCATTTAAAATCCATCCTTCCTGTTCAGTTTTCACAGCGGAAATAACTGCTGTTCTATTTGCATTAGAAAAAATATACGACAGTCCTCAAGATAAATATATAATTTACACCGATTCCTTAAGTGTTTTACAATCTTTAAAATCATACCATCTTCATTCTAGAAATCACCCATTAGTTTATAAGATTCTAAACCTATTCAGTAGACTTTCCTCTCGTAGATTTAAAATTTTTCTCTGTTGGGTGCCTTCTCATGTAGGTATTGTGGGCAACGAGAGAGCGGACAGTGCCGCCAAATCAGCAACTACTACAGTAAATATCAATATCCCTGTAAGTGATTTGAAAAAACACGTAACTTTTCTTTATCTCTCAAAATGGCAGATACAGTGGAATCTGCTGACAGAAAACAAACTTCATAGCGTAAAACCTCGAGTTGAACCTTGGCCATGTCTTCTAAATAGAAAAGCGGACACAATCTTAACCCGTTTGCGCATAGGTCATACTAGATTCACCCACCGACATCTACTTTTTGGAGAAGAGGCACCAATTTGCACTCAATGCAATTGCATAATGACTGTTCACCATATTCTCACTGAATGTCCAAACTTTAGTAATCAACGCTTATACCATTTTAACAACTCCAATCTCTCTGATTTGCTTGATAAAACACCACATACTAATCTATTTGCTTTTTTGTAATCAATAGGTTTTTATCACCATATTTGAATGTTCTTCATGTTTTTAAAATGTTTTTACATTGCATTTTATAGCTGAAATTATATATTTTAATAATAAAACAAACACAGTTTGGCGCAGCATAGTCAACACCATGGCTCTTGTGCCAATAAAATCCAAAAATCCAAAATCCAAATCCACATTAATTATAAAAATAAATTTATTACTATAAACGCACATAATAAAGGATCGACAATTGCAAGGAAAATAAGAGCATGTCTACACTGTATGAGTAGGACTGGTAAAGTGAAGTATTTTTAACAGGATATAGGGGACGACACTATACTGTAAAACAGGAAATGGCAGTACTACAAACACCCTTCTTGGAACTAAATTTTCTGGTGAAATTGATATCAGAGTCTATGGATTAGAGAGCAAGAGATCTTAAAATGCTTTTGAGATTTTGCATCATCAACACGTAATAAGCTATTTCTGTCAATCACAATCGTCTTTCGCGAAAAGCATAAATAATCTCTCTAGAATAGAGTCAACAACAATTTCATACTCAAAATTTGAGTTGCTATCAAACTTTATTTTGAAACATACATAATTTTAAAAAGAACCTAATATGAAAATCAGAATAATAACTGATTTGTTTATAATTTTTTACAAAAAGAATCAGTGATGGCACATATAGCACGAGAAAACCAAGCACACAATAGTATCAAAAGGATAACTGCAGACACATAATAAAAAACCTGAAGAAGCAATCTGCAAAAAAAAGGGGAGAGGTGGAAGAAAAAAAGAAAACAATCTATCCTTGTAAACGCATTAATTTTCATATCAAATTATACTTAGTTAATAGCTGTTTTGAAATGCAAATTTAGTTAAATTTGTATTTGACAACTGTATTTGGGATTCGATTTTGGGATACAAATTCTGTTGTCGATAGGCTCTATACATTGTGGAACTGAAAAAGAGAATACTAGGCAGAGAGTAACTCTCGAAACCCCTCTTTCAAAATATCGGATTGATTCACCTTTAGGCACATTCATTTTTTGTCTATTAAATACAGATCCAGGGGATATATATGTATTTAATAGACAAACAGCAAATCAAAATGGCAGCCTAAATGTTGACATTGATGTGTTATTCTTTGAGCTAGACTTTCCCTATATATTTAAAAGTTCAAAGTGTCAATTATGCACAATAATAAATAAAAATGTAATTTGGTCTGTAAAAACGATGCTGAAATAAATATAGGCTGCAACCTTTCGACTTGAGGATCACCATCATAGTGGTTTCTGTGTTTTTACACCGGCATGTCCCCTATGTTATCATTTCTCATTTCATATCACTGGCCTCCTTGCAACTGTACCATTCATATATTCCTATTTTACATTGAGTTTAATCAATTGTTTCGATCAGTTTAAGCCTAAAATCCAATAACACTAATTTATTTTGAGCAATTAAATATCCTAAAATAAACTACCAATTAAATATAGAGTAGAAGAATTAGAAAGATGGGGACTTACGTCATTGTCTTCGATTGCTGAGTCCACTTCTGCTCGAAGTCTCTCTTGGATGTCTTGATAGAGGGCGAGAAAATAAGTAGCGAAAGCTAGGGTGGAAGCCGTCGTATCATGCCCAGCAATGAAAAAGATCACACTTTGGGCGACTAACTCGTCTATTGAAAGCTCTGTGAAAATATTTCATGGTTACGAAATCACTGTGTTAGCATTTAAAATTTCAAGTTTTATACCTTGGCAAACAAAAGTTGAAACTCAAAGTATTACAAGTTTGATATGGATACTAGAAGGAAATAGGGCCAGACAGTTTGATTTAAGTTTAAATTTTTCGCTTCATCATTTGAAACAAAGTTATCTTCTTTATTTTCGTTCAATAAATGCTTTTGGGAAACATTTAATATTTTTAAATATTTTCTTATCAATACAGTACACCTTTTCTTATACTTGTTATGATTATTAAATGTATTGACCGAGAACGAAAACATACCTTCAAATAGCAAAAAGATATTCATGCCAGTTGATTTTCCTTTATAAAGTTTTTTTATTATTAACTTTTTGATAACTTTAGAATAAATTTTTACGAAAGTCTTGAACATATAATACAAGGTTTATGATAGGAAAAATAATTTTTTTCCTCCTTTGAAAGATAAGATCTATCTTTTCAACATTAATAATTAATTCAGATTTTTGTTAAAATTTTATCACAACTATGTGGTTATACAATACGACAGGAAAGCAGCTGAACGTATGTTTTGATTGGGTTTTATAAGTGAGACATTAGTTTCATTGAGTGATTAATCTATATCAATTGATAGGAAAAAATAAATTCATTAAACTTGTTTAGAAATATTCCCATCGCAGTTTGATGGCTTGCAGTATTGGAAAAAATGTCAAAGAAGAGTAATCTAATGTGAAAGACGTTAAAAGTAACTGTGCATTGCATTTCATATCCAATTTTA
The DNA here is from genome assembly GCA_026543055.1 of Argiope trifasciata. Classification (NCBI taxonomy): domain Eukaryota; kingdom Metazoa; phylum Arthropoda; class Arachnida; order Araneae; family Araneidae; genus Argiope; species Argiope trifasciata. The sequence goes on along the minus strand of JAPMOQ010001085.1, from coordinate 13,846 downwards.
TACTGCTGTTCATTACTTTCTGAAATAACTTTTCCCCAACAGTAAATTTCAGTATAGGAATGAATATTAAGAGACACAGTGAGTAAACTTGCATCACATGAGCCTGGGTTCACTTTATTCATGAGATTCCAAGACGTCAGTAAGAAAGAAATAATGATGTTCTAGAGATAAAAAACTGCTGACATTTAAGCATTAATTACTTGTCAAAGAGCAAATGCCGAAATTGCGATAATCTTTATTATTAATCTAATAATAAAGATGAACGTATGTGTGTGGAGATGTGTATGCATATGTGTTGGTGCTCTATAAACCAGCTCGTTTGAATAACAGCTACCAAATTTGACACATGAAGATCAGAAAAGTGCACCACGGATCGATTAAAAAATTTAAATTAATTAAAAATTTTAATGAATGTTGCAGATTTTTTTAATTCGCAGGAACATACTTTTTCACAAAAACAGAGTTTTAGGCCATTTTAAAGTATAAAAAATGGTTTTTAATATATTAATTTAATAGTAGTCAGAACTTTATCGGAATTTTGGCAACATTTTAAAGGCATCTTTTGTCTGATTTCCAACAACAGATAACATTATTTCTCTGAAATTCAATACGCTTTCACGGTTATTCAAATATTTAATAGCGTGATTTTTTTCCATTGTTGAAAGCTAAATAAGAATTCTCTTTAATATCTAAGTAGATTGGTAGCCGAATAAAAATGCGAAATTACAGTTTTGCGAAATGTAGATGAACCGGATTTAACGGTTTTAATTGCAATATGATGTATTAGGCCGCTCTCCAGTTGAAAAGTTCATGTAAACAATAAATAGAACTAAGACATTTAAAACTAGCAGGATTTTAATGTTTGTTAATATTGGTGGTAACATGAACACAAAAGCTATAGGAAAGGATTTAGCTGAAATGAAATGTGAATTAATATTCTTGGAAAACCTGCTAATCGCCTGAAGGGATAAGATAATAATCAATAATAGTTTTTATTGTAGATATAACAACTATTTGTACCAATAATTAAATATGTAAACTACTATTTTAGTGGCCAGAATAATTCACATAAATACTTTCTTTTTGTGGAAACAGTTTTGAAAATCTGGTGTCCTGCATTGCTTTCTTCGTAATTTGATGTCAGATCTTCCTTATCTTTCTCGGGAGATTCCAGTTTCTGATCCTCCGAAACTTCTTTAGCCGTATCCATTAGAAGTTGTAGAAAATCATTTCTCACCTGAATATTTAGAAAATACTGACTATTACTAACACATAAATATTAAATAATTAAGAAGAAATACATAATTAACTAATTTAACAGCTTTTAATTAACTCAATTTCTTTACCGATACGATATCTACTGTTTAACACATAATTTTTACAATTTGACATTGTTAACAAATTATAATTTCTAAGCTGGCTTGTATTTTAACTCTGTAACATTATAATGGAAAATAAACAGAAAAATATGTCGAGATCACGTTCCACTAAAATGAGTTTTTTAATCTAAAATTCATATTTCAAACATTTTAGGAAAGTTATCAGTGGAATACTCAGTAACCATCAATAGGTTCGGCATAAGGGTAATCTAAGACATTTTGAATAGTACGGAAATATTGACATCCTTTTTTGAACTATTTATTAAGACTTAGTTTAAAAGAAAGAACTGAAACTTTAATTCAATGACGTTAACACAAATTATTTATGTTAAATTTGGAAACAACCGATACTAGAATTTTCATTCATAATATGCGTATATTGGATCATGCATTAAAGAAAATACAAGTAAATTGCTCGCCAATTTAAAGTTTAAATATTCAAAAAGTTCATTACGATTTAAGAATTCCGTTTCTCCTCTGTGAAACAGGATGCAAAAACATGCCTATATTACCCATACATCAATGGCTAGTATTATTGAGATAAGTAGGTGCCTGTATTACCTATGACATCATTGGACAGTATTATTGAGATAAGTAGGTGTCTTTTATCTTGACTAATTCAGCACGCTCATTATAAAACCTTTCTTGCAAAAAGAATAGAAAAAATTTTTAAAGGATAATCTAAAATCTATTAAATTGGTGAAGTATCACAGAGAACACTTCAACATGGAATTAATTTCATTGATCAGGCCAAATAAACTTAGTGTAATCGAGCAACTTACAATGAAAGTCATGATCATTGCAATATTTAATAAGTCATTTGAAAGATTGCACATTTCACGTTAATACATTTACTAGTTTGATAATAAAGTGATATCTTTTACACCAAAAGACAATATATTGAATGTACTGATATTTTAATATTCCCTGAAAAAATAACAATACTACTGTGGATTTCATTTGATCAAAAGTAAAATATAAAAATAATGGATAACCGATTACGTATAATTAGTTACCTGCCCTGTTCTTTTTCGCTCTTCTATAATCCTGAGGGTAATATCCTTAAAAAATTTCGAAGCTTCTGAAGCGAAGACTGGAATTTTGAAAAATTTCAGCACTCCAGGACATAAAACTTTTCAACCGCGAAAAATGCAATAAAATAAAATGTAATTATTTAAACAGAATAAAAGAAAAAAAAACTGAATACTCAAAAATAAAATTAAATTGATAATTGTCATTGGTAAACAATAACAAATGAACTGAAATGTATTTAAAAGGAAAATTATGTGAAGAGAAATTCATACAATGAATTAATCAGTACTACTAATAAAGAAGAATGTATGTGTTTATGTGTTGATTCTCTGAAAGCCAGACAGTTTAACCGCCAGACTAGCATCTTTATAAATAAACGTGAAAAGTATAAATGCTTTAAACGCTGTAGAAAATATAAATTATGTCTTTTTGACTTTCAATTATTCTATACCAAGACTTTTAGCCATAACTAATCCGCTGGATATATTGGTTAGATTTTATTTCAATTAAATCATTAAATATAAACTCATGCCCATAACATAGTTAAATTGTAAGAGATTAAGTTTCTGTTACATTTATAAAATTGCCTTACATTCGCTCCGTTCATTCTAATGGAAACCAATTCCAAGAAATCATTACGCTATTAAAACCGCAAATAGCCCATTCGCCTATTCTTCAAATTCCATAGCATTATAGCTTTTTTGTCTTATATTAGGATATAAAATAGTATACTCTCCAACTTTTATCACAGAAGAAAAAAATCACATGATCAAATAATTGACGAAACGATGAAAACTATTCAATTTCAATTCAAAAATATAATTCGCTGTAGGAAATTTGGCAAAATAATAACAATAACAGATTTAAAAAATCGCCAAAATTCAGAAAAAAATGAGCCCAATTTATAAATTAGTAATGTTTTTTTTAAATCTCAAGTGGTGTAAAACTTATTTTTGCGCAATAATATTTTTGAAAATTATTGTAGGAAAACATCAGAACTCAGTTTTATTTTTAATTAATTAAAATTTGAAATAAAATTTCAAAAAAAAATGTTGGCCCAAGACTCACGTCTCCACACTCCAAAGTATATTTGGACCAAATTTGATAGCTCTAAAGAACCAACACACACTCACAGACATTCGTCTATTATTATCAGAGAAGACACGATTCGAGTATCTTAAGTAAAATAAAATATCTTAAAACGTTATGAATAAACTTCATATGTTGATTCATCATACCATACAGAAATTATGGCAGGAAATGCGACCAAAGAGTAATGAGTGATGCTCCTAAATCTATTAAAGCATATAAAGTAGAATCACTTTAGATCAGAAGTTGCAGAGGAAAGTTACTTTCACCCAGAATTGTGGAGGTGGTGAACACATTTCAACCATGGAAGGGCATGAACCACAATTTATGCAGTTCAAGAAGTGCGTATCAACTACATCGACTTCCGTGCTGAAAAAGCATTGTCAGGATTGTTAAAGATGTGATCATACCCACTCGAATTTGAAAGGGTTGCAAGTTTCATGTTTCAACGTTGCACAAACTGTATCGCGATTCACGATAGTATTTCTCAGTATCTGTTGTAACAGAACAATAATTTTTCATTAACACTCATCACTGCATATTGTGAGTTAATAAAATTGCATTCATCCCTTCTATCATATTATTTTCTTTTTTCTGTGTATTCCGCACTTTGATATAGCACCAAGTGACTACGTTTCTAGGCAGAATATATTAATAAGATTAATTAATGTATTCTGTTGTGGCCGAAAACAGAGAGTATGAAGTGATTTTTAACTTCGTTTTGTTTGAATCTCGAGGAAAACGATCAAGGTATGTCCTCTCACAATGCGATACAAGCGCAGATTAGCGTAAAAAGAGAGAAAGAATGTATTCCTTCTGATAGAGATTTTTTACACACGTTGACCACAGGCAAGGGAATCACAGGGATCTTTTAGAAAAATTTATTTAGATCAGCAATTGTAGTTACCTTCAATTATGAGCGGGAACCGCTGATGAAAGTATTTTTATAAAGTTTCAGCTGAATTAATTAAGTAGAAAAAGTGGAATGGGATGAGGAGGTAAAATAATATTTTAGAATGAAGTTGATATGGTCTAAACAAACTGAAAGTTAGCAAATTAATTAAGTTTAAATTAGGTTTTAAATTATCATTACACACACATACATATGTATATATAATTGAACTTATTTTAAGCTCTACTTTTTATTTTTTTCAATTAAATTTTTAAAAAATCTAGTGAATATGATTCCTCTATTATCAAAAATTTTATTAAACAAACTGGAAAATTTAGACTAAATAATAATTAAAATGATATATGAATACAAAAACTATTGACATGATTTGAACCAATTGAAGAAATAGAAGAGAAAGAAGCTAAGTAGTGAGACTTACAGAAAAGTAGAAATATTATCTTCTTAAAAAAGGTAGCTTCTTGACCGAAAACCGTTTTAGCAACCTGAACGAATTGATTGTTCGGATCGTTGAGTGAGTCAATCTTAGTGGAGAAAGCAGAGTTTGCAATCACATCCATAGAGAAAGCGCTGTACATTCTAGAAGGAAGTAAAAGGCATAAGAATTTGCAGGAGTGGTCTTCTCAAAATTTTATCGCGTACTCTTTAATAAAGGTGTTATCCCAGAGAACGCCTTGCATGGTATTGGCGTATAATAGTTGCGAAATATAAACTTTTGTTGAATTCATGATTTTTACTGAATCTATCATGCGATCTTTGGTGAATTTTCGCTAATAAACCTCTGATTTACGAATAAAAGTGTCTGAAAACCAAAGTTTATTTTAGGCATATTTTTCCAAAGTTTATATCAGGCGATTTAAACCAAAATTTATTGCGGAACTACTCTTGTCGTCACAAAATCATATACCAAGTTTGACAAGTTTAAGTCATTAAGTTTTTGAGTTATCTATTTCAAGTCTTTTTAAAATTATAGATAGAAAAGCTGTATACCCTTATGTATAGTCAGTGCATGACAATTCCATTAATGACGAAGCAGGAGTTGAAACTTTCATAGGTTTTATTTTCACACATATATGTATACCCACTGTATAGTAGCGGAAGCTTTATAAGCCAGATAACATACTCAAGACTGAGTGGTCACTTTTAGGGTTGTGGTCATGTCGTCTGGCTACGATCGCGAGTTCGATCTTACCTATCGCCAGTAGCAGCAAGCTAAAACTAGAGGTGGATTCATTTTTTTTTTATTTATTCCAAATTTTGTATAATTTAGTTTAAAATGATTATCGTTAGATCAAAGGAAAAAAGGAAAGGATTTTCTCCAGGAAACATTTTCTAAAATAAGAAATACCTTAAGTAAAGGAATTTCTAACAAATACTTAAAAAAAAAAAAAAAAAAAAATTAATGGGCCTGTGTACTTAAACGCCCAGTTTACAAAAAAATTAAAGAATTTAATTTGCATGGATGACAGTATTCAATTAAATATAGACCTGAGTGAAATTGCAGGCGAAATTGAGCTATACGGAGACAAAGGAATCGATCTAAGATAAAAAGACAAATACAAAAACAGAGGGATATTCCAGAAATAAAGACTAATAGTCTAATTATAAATAACGCGGAAAATGTTATCCCATTAAGAAATCAAAGTGGTAATTTACCTAAATTAAATGTACAAACTTTTCAGGGCGATTGCAGTCAATTCATAAACTTTTGGAATTCTTTCGAAGTTGCATTTCATTAAAAAGATTCATTAACAAAAATTGAGAAATTTACTTATCTAAAAACATATCTTGGCGGAATTACCTTAAATGCCGCATACGGATTTTCATTAACTGAGCAAAATTATAATACATCGATACAATTATTAAAACAAAAATTGGGCCGAACAGATATAATCATTCCTTCTCACATACACTTCTTCACGCATAGTAACGTATTGTGAACTGTAATGCTACAAAAGCTACCCGAAGAATGAAATTTAAATTATAACCGTCAACGTAAGGCAGGTGAATTGTTTGATATTTCTAATTTAGTAGAATTCGTAAGAATTGGAATGATGAGAAGCTTTGTTATTATTAGCAAATCCAAAAATTTGCTAATGCAAAAGAATGTTCATTTACAAAAAAACTGATCAAGGTTACAAAAGTTGATATTCGCATACGAATGCCTTAACTACACACGTTGACTCACTTCAGCATAAATTTGAATCAAATCGTGAATTTAATCAAAAAAGAAATTCATTCTTCTTCCGGTGACAGATTGAGTAATCAAGATTGTATCTTTTATAATGAGTAACTCATGAGTCATAATTGCTCACTTAGTATTAATAAAAAGAAAAACTCATCGATGGCTAAAGAAAAATTCTTCATATGTTTTCAAAATGATATAAGACAATTCTGTAATAGCAGTTATCAAAATTGTAAGCTCTGTTGTTCCTTTTCTTTAATTCATTCTTTCTTTAATTCTTTTAATTAATAATTCTTTAATTGCGAAAGACCGCAATCCAAAACCAATTGTAAGAATATTCCCCATCTTGAGGGACTTTTACTCTCAAAGAAAATAACACCGTTTCTACCCAACTTTAGCGTCCAACCATATGCGTACGAGTCATTAAACTGTCAATCAATGGTCTCGTTTACAATGTAGCGTCGTTACAATGTAGAAGAGGCTCCAATATTTTAAACGTTATTTGAAAGTGTCCGGTTTTGCGAGAATTAACATGATATTTAACACGATTTCGAAAACTTAATGATTTGTTGTTTAATACAATTTCATGCGTTTTGATATTATCTGAATACTTTCGTTTTTTATGAAGCATGAATTGTTTTTCAATGAATTTATTCAAAAATGTATGATAAAAATCAAGGATGAATGATATTTCTCTTCATATAAATACTTGAAACAATAATCTAGATTTTAGTACATGCATTACTTTACATACTAAATGCAACGATTTGCATGAAACAAAAGAGTTTTGGTTTCATCAGTTTTTGTTTTATTTCCTAATTCGTTTGTTTAATTCAGTAAGATCGAACACTGAAATGCATTTTATTTAAATGTAGGAACTTTAAAAAAAAAAGATCGTTTCTTAAGTATGAAGTACAACTAAATGATGTTAAAAGTATTAAAAAGTTTTGTAAAGTGGGACTAGTTATAAAATTAATTCTTGAAATGGCGTAAGTAGTATGAAATGCTTCCAACTACAGAGGTTAATTTTCCATGCTATATAAGTTTTTTTTTAATTCCAGAGTAGAAAGCCTTTACAAATTTAAACTTTTCTATTTATCATCGTGGATTTAATTTCAATGTTGTTACATTTTTTAAAAATCTGAACTCTGATAAATTATTAGTTTATTATATGACTTTGCATTTTCTATATGAAATATTGTGAGTACACGGTGCTTAAAACAAGCAGTTTACTAAGTCAGAAATATATTAATATTTTGCTAATTGATCATTATCAACGAAAATTTGTAGGCGATATTAGCTAAATTTAAATTTAATTTTCTTCTAGTTGCAGAATTTATTAAACCATAATCCAAATCTACTGTTAAAATATAAAACAGAATTTAAAAAAATGTTTACATTAATATATATAGTAATAAATTTACATTAATGTAAGTAGTATAGGTTCTTCAGAAATTTTAATTTTTTAAAGATCGTTCTTATATGTAAAATAAGTCATTGACAATAGTATTGAATGAAGTTCTGGTAATACACTCTTCAACAATATACACCTACACTTTTTTTTGAACAATACACTACACTTACACTACACTTTTTTTTACTGATTAGCTACGCGTTTTTTTAACCATATTTTAAACAATGTAATTATTCCTAATTTAGAATTCATGGCCATTTTAAACCGTCCTGGGGTCCTGCGATAATGCAAATCTCGAAACACCTTTTTCCCTTATCAATTTTTTAATTGATTTTAATTTAATTTTTATTCAGCAATTTTAAGATGTAAATTTTGAAAACTGAAATCGCAAGTCCCGTTCTAAAAAGTCCATTTCAATATTGTGCATATAAAAAAAGTGGACAGTCAAAACGTTAAAGAAATTTGTCGAAGCAAAATTTTGACAATAACTTTTTTATAATACTGTAAACAATATTGTAAAACGAGGATATATATATACCGGGTGGCCAGAAATAAAACACCCCTACTCTGACCTCCCTGGATATCGAACTACTCAGTGTAAAGGCTTGAAAATTTGTGGACATACTATTCAAAAAATGGGGAAACGGATTTCACGAAAAAAAAATTTAGTTCCAGAAATCACCGATAGGTGGCGCTGTACCACTGGACGTATGCTGAAAAGACACAAAAACACGTTTTAAACACATTTTATTTGAAAGTACCAAGCATACATGAAACAAGGACGTTATCGATGCAGGGAATGCTGCTCAATATGGTTCCCTTCCTGAAGATGTAAAATGTGAAGTCTGTGGACAGCTTGTTCAACTGCGGATCGTAACTGGTCATCTGAGATGCTTCTCACATGCAGACTGATACTCTCTTTCAAATCTGCCAAGGTTATCAGACGTTCTCGATAAACAAGGTTTTTTAAGTGTCCCCAAAGCCAAAAATCACACGGATTAAGATCCGGTGAACGAGATGGCCAAGTTGTCGGAAACGCGCGACTGATTATTCTGTCAGTGGTGAAATGTTGGCGAAGAAACTGTTGCACAGGGAGTCCAATGTGTGGAGGTGCTCCATCTTGCATAAAAGTAATGGTGTCAAGGCATTGGCGCTGCTGCAAATGGGGTACAACAAATGTTTCGAGCATCCTTTTGTACCTGTTGGCCGTCACGGTACATGTCTCAAGGCCATTGGAAGTAACCTCTTCGAAAAAGAACGGTCCAAGGATGAATGTGGCTGTGAATCCACACCAGACTGTAACTTTCGGTGAGTGGAGTGGAATCTCTTGGAAGGTACGGGGGTTTGTCGTGTCCCATATGCGACAGTTATGGGTGTTCACTGTTCCACTGAGGTGGAAATGGGCCTCATCGCTCCACAGAATCTGCCACGGCCACGATGCATCCACTTCAACTCTAGCAAGAAATGTCAATGCAAAGGTCAGTCGCATCTCCCTGTCTGTGGCCAGCAATTGTTGATTAGGGCGGATTTTGTACGGGAAACAATGCACCATTTTTCTGAGTACGTTCCACACTGTGCTATAGGGAACACCCAAGTGTCGTGACACTGCACGTGCACTACTGCAGCCTAAAACATTATCCATTGACTGTTCAACAATACCGGTGGCAACATCTTCAACGACATCTGAACGAACCGGTTTGCGTCCTCGACCAGGCTGAACTCCAAGATGTCCAGTTTCCTCGAATCGAGCGATCATTCTCCTGAGAGCTTGTGGAAGCAATGGTCCCTTACGCAAATCCTTAAGTCGGCGAAACTCTCGAAGTGCTGCTGGAGCATTTCCTTTATTCTCGTAAAACAACTTCACAAGCAAAGCGCGTTCTGGCAGCGTGACAGCCATCACTAATAAGAATGACATTCCCCACCTTTTAACTTCTTTTATACCCAGAACATGGCTTCTAACCATGCTTTATGCAAATTTTTCTGGTTACAGTATGAAATTGCAGTTACAACGGGAGTTCTAGCTTCTTTACTATTTTTATTTTCCATAAGGGGCAGAAAAATTAAAAAGGAAGCATGGAAGCATTCCATTCCGCATAAACATTTTAATTTTTATTATTATTTGTGTCTTTTGATCATAGTTCCAGTTGTGCAGCGCCACCTATCGGTGATTTCAGGAACTAATTTTTTTTTCGTGAAATCCGTTTCCCCATATTTTGAATAGTATGTGTACAAAATTTTGAGCCTTTACACTGAGTAGTTCGATATCCATGGAGGTCAGAGTAGGGGTGTTTTATTTCTGGCCACCTTGTATATATTCAAACTATAAAACTCCAATTTTTATAGAATTATAAAACAGCAAAATGAATAACTTGTAAATGGTAATTAGGAACATTACTAGAATAACCACTTGATTATGATTGAATAAATTTGACTGCAGGGCCCTCCGCCATTAAATGAAAGTATAAAACAAACTTTTATACAACTACAAAAAATTATCAAGAGCTGAGGGGCTCCTTGACAATTGCCAACTTTATCTATTTGAAAATCTTGTCATCTCTTCCAATAGTGTTTCATTCTGAAGTTAAATCTTATTCGTAAATACATAAAATATCAAAAAAAATTATTACAGTCATATCTAATGTTAAAACCTACTTATCATGGAAAAATAAATCCAATCTTCATATTCTGTCTGCTCACAACGATAGGAAAAAAGAAGAAAGATATATTCTTTACAATAAGACAAGAGACAAGATGAAATATTCTTTGCAATAAGACAAAACACAAGATGAAATATTCCTACCGGTTTTTTATGTGTATTTTTTAAATTTTAAAATCTTGTAAGAACTATTTTTTTTTTACTGTAAATTTTCAGAAATTACAAAATATACCAAAAAAATTATTACAGGCATATTTAATGTTGAAACTTACTAATAAGGGAAAATTTAATCTTCATATTCTGGTCGCAACGATAGGAAAAAAAGAAAAAGATTCTTAACAATAAGACAAAAAACAAGATGAAATATTCCTACGTACGGTTTTTTTATACGCATTTTCTGAATTTTAAGATACTGCAAAAACTATTTTTACTGTCATTTTTTAGAAAGTTATCATAAAAAAATTCAATATTTCTTTCATTTTTTTCCTGTTCTAATTAAAAATTCAAAAAATGGCTTTTCTTCCCTCCAAAGTTTATATCTGCCAAATTTGATAGGCAGATGGCTGGTGTGTTTCAGAACCAGTATATATGTTACTGTGAGAGACCGAAATTGGAGAATGTCGACATTCGCTGGTGAATGTCAACACATACCAAAAACGTTGGTGAAAGACCGTACAATTGATTACATTTCTTGCACTTTCGGACCATCGCCGGTATATGTCGACAATCACAGACAAGCTTTGGTGGAATTTGAAAAGATGATTAAAGAGCTCGAAAAGGAGATAACAGAAGGCAACGTCAACAAAGAGGTGCGACCTAGAGCACGTTGTGTTTTGCTGGAACACAAGGTCAACAGAGAAATATTGAGATAAGAAAATGCAAATCTGCATTTCTCCTCTCCGGATACGGAGAGATGAAACGCATATTCAAGATTCACCATTAGTGCATTGTGGATGTCGACATTTGCCGGTGTAAGTGAGAAATGAGGATATCTAGCAAATATTTCGGACATACACCAAGCGACTACGTGAATGTTCACATTCACCAGCGAATGTCGACATTCTCCAGATTTCGGACTTTCACGGTAACATATACATATCGAGACAAAAGTTTTTTCTTTATGTTAACGCATCAAAATTTAGTTAAAATACCAATACATTTCTCGCCAAATACTCTTGCCAACCTGTTTTTAGTAAACCCAGACTAATCACTCCATTCCTTTTTTCTCAAAGAGCTACGCATGATTTATTGGCCTTTTATGGCCCGTACGCGAATGGTAGTGCGCATTTGTCCTACTACCATCATGATTTTTTTCAGCACCGAATCAAATAAAAGAAAAAAGTGGGTCCCTGGCTCGAATTTATTACAAACATTTCCGGCTTTAGTGAGCGGGAAAAGGGGAAGAGCGCATTTGTGCTGTATGTTGGAATGCCGGGCCAATAAATCCTTCATCTTGAGAAAGGTGGTCGAGGCAGTGGAATTGAAGACAGTGAGCAGAGAAGTTTTTTCTATTCACATTTTCCGAAGAGAAACAGTTGAACATTGTGTTTACGATATAGTGCAGATTACGTTACGGAATGTGCAACACCCGACTCGATGTGTTGAAATTCAAGCGGTTGTTTCTGACTCGATTTCTTCGACGAAAATTCTTTCTCCATCGCAGTATGTTATTAACATACTGTTTGAACAGGGAATTGTAGGGAATTAGTAGTTCTGAGAGGATTGATGTCTTGATTGTTTGGATTACACTTCAGATGTTTAACCTTTTCAAACCTGAATTTTTAAAAACAGGTTTAAAAATTTGATTTTAAGATTGTTTACCTTTGTTATATCTAAGGAGTTTGTAGAAAAATTATTTGTTGATTACCTCAGGTCTTAAGCAAGCTAAAGCATCCTTGTCAAAATAATAATAATAATAATTTTCCTGGTTATTTAGTAGCTATGATTTTCCAATTTTAAGGTCTTATAAATGAAAAAATACAAAATTTACTATAGAAATAATCTATCAATCCTTATTTTGAATTAAATGCCATTAAAAAATTATTTTGCATAAGTACTACTGTATTTTGAGCTCTTGATTCTTCTCCTAGATTTAAGACCTCGATACTCGCATTTTGATGCAGATTTATTAGCCATGTAATGTTTTGATGGGCTTGACATACCTAGTCTTATTTCCCTTCTCTTGGACAGGGACAATTTGTCTTGCTGATTTTGGAATATTATCACCACATACTGGTGATTAAATCACTTTTAGTTACATTTCCATCATTTTATGACCATTTTTCTATTAATTTGTTTTTATTCACTAATGATTTTTTATTTCTTCTTGATTTCTTTTCTTGCTAATGAAGAGAATTCCCCCATATTTCAACAGGTACCGAATAATGTGCATTCGAAATTTCAATAAAATAATATTTTCGGCTCCCTTCCTGACAGCTCTGTATGTCGCTTTGCCACCGTTTTATCATATATTCAGCCATAAACATCTATTAAATCTACAAAATGTGTGAACACTCACATTGGTAATTTTTGCCCTTATTGTGTATCGATAATGTACAAAATAATGGCCGATGTATATTATATGCATTTATAATAGCAGATTTAAATGAGCGTTTTGTTTATTTTGACCGTCTTCTGCTTGTTACAATTGACTACTTGCCTATACATATAGATAATACGGATTTTTTAAAAATCTTTTTATTTCACAAGGGGCATTTTATTATCACCTGCGATTCATTCTTTCAATTTGTCAGGTTTCATTATTCTCAATACATGTGAAATTCTATAGTTTCCTCTAAAATCATTTTTTTTCTTCTAAAAGTTTAGTAAACTCCTTTTGTGATAAAGAAATTTACCATGAAAAATATTATTTTTTACTTATAAAATTCCGCATAAATTATATACGATGTCGGATTGAAATACCAATTACTGACTATAGGACATCAATACAGTCAAATTTCTTATTAAAGTTAAGAAATAAATAATTTTAAATTTATATCTGATTACAATACAAAACATAAGAATTATTTATTATAATACAGATATATAATATACTAGCCGCCTTTGGCCACCAGCTGGTTCGCCATGAGTAATGTGTTCTAAAATTTTCAATTAAGTCACATATTCATTAGACTTGAAGTAATTCCGGACAATGATTGGCCTGAAATTAAAAATGTTTTTT
>JAPMOQ010001064.1:1135628-1151052 GCA_026543055.1 Argiope trifasciata | reverse complement strand
AACCCGAACTAATGGGTGTTTTGAAATTCATCTTAAGCTGGAAGCACTTTCCAGCTTTTTAATCGACGAAAATTTAACTGGGGGAAGGGACATGCGACGGGCTTGCGTAACGATCATTGCATTTATTCCACTTCTCATAAACTGCGCAATCTGACGTGCGAGAACTCTACTTTAACACCCTCAACCGCTCGAATCATTAAAGGATGAATGAAGATTATGTTGTTAGGGGGAAGGCTATGCTTTTCTTGGGTTGGCGCGTTTGTGCCTTAATAACGCGGGGCTGTTATGGAGATGCTTTCCCACGGGCTGGAGAGGGGCCTTAATTGCGGTTTTCATTTTTCCGCCTTTGGGGACCGCGAAAATTGGTTTTTCGCAGACGAAAACATCTCCCGCCGAAGAAGAAGTTGAAGTCCCCTTCTCTTGAAAGATATCAACTCCTTCCTCGCTTCTGGCCCAGGATATTTTCCTTTTGTGGTTTCATAATTATCTTCCATCTTCTTCACAATGGCGGCCATTACCGGCACGCGTGATTTTTCCTTTTGTGGGGGATTAAGAGGAGGACTCATTTTGTGCTCAAAATCGAACGGGACGCTCTCTTATTACTGGTCTTTTCGATCACCTCTCCCTCCCTTAATGGTGAATGCCGGCTGCGGAAAGTGATCTTTCCCATTCCTTCTCAGAAAGAGAAAGAGAGAAAGAGGAGGTATATGCCCACGCACACACACTCCAGCCGTGCTGACGCAATTGAGAATATCGTCTGGCGGAAATTGAAAACTGGCCTCGGTTTTGGCAACGCATTAGGGCGGGGGTGAAGAGGAAAAAGGTTTCTTCTATGTTGGGAGGTTAAGACTCATCATATAACGCAATTAACTGCGCGGCTTTGGGGCATAATTTGATGCTTCGTTGAAGATCCAGAAAGCACACACCATATTCTGCTATCTCATTTTTCCAGCGTTCGTTTTGTACCGTGGTAATGCGCTCCCCTTGTGTGTATTTGCGTCGCTTTATAATGAGTTAATAGGAGAAACTTGATGAAACCTTCTATTCTGAGATCTGATGATCCATTTGCGTCTCAATTTCTTCCACGAGAAGGTCTCTTTGGAGTATTTGAGTGAAGACATCTGGGAAATATCGTTGGATGGAGAAAGGATCATATAAGAGCTCTTGTAAAATTGATACTACATCCCTTTTTATTGTTGGATAGAACCCTAATTTGGTTCTCGTTGATTCCTAATTTAATTATGGGTTGTTTTTTTTTGCAACCACACCGAGTTTGAAATTAATGCAAATAAGCACTTAAGGTATCCGACTACATTAAAAATTCTGATTATCAACCACATTGGTGAATATATTTTTTTATTGTTATTTCTTGTACTTTATACTTTCCTTTTTCCAAAATAGTTTATATTTCCTAGGAAAAGGAAAGTCTTACCTATCATCCCTGGTCACATATTTTCCAACTAAAATTTATCTTTAATTCCAATTTTCTCAACACTTTAATTTTCATAAAAATTCTACACCGTTAACATGATATCTCAAAAACTAACAGAGGTGTTTGCATAAAAATTCCACCGTGTATTTTAAGTAATATGGGTAATGAAATGAACTAAAAGTTGTATTGTTGGTGAAATACTTTTTTCATTTATAGGTGTTTTTAGAAAACTTAAAATGTGAATTTAGGGAAAAAATGCGTGGAAATTATGGAAAAAAAGTTTATATACGTATAGTTTTACCCATAACTTCTTTGCATCTCAAAGTTTTTATTAGATGTTGGATTATTTCATTCATCATTACATTCTATAATTTATGTACAAAGAAAAATAGGATTGTTGTATCACAATTTCGTGTAGAGTGTTAACCTATTTGGTTCAGTTTCATTAAAATTTACTACCAATTTTCCTATTTCTCAAAATACATTACATTTTCAAATAGCTTTGTTGTATTTATAATATTTCGCCTCATAATTGACAATACATCTAAAAACTATAATTTAAACAGTTTTTAAAAAAATAAATTTTTTCAAAAATTTTACATCAAGCGTAATCGGATACCTTAATACTAAAATATTCTTAATTCGTTATCATCAATCCTGACATTGGTACATTCAGAAATAGATTTTTTCTTGTATATTCAGGGTATCACTAAGTTGTAAGATATCACTACATTAAATAAAAATTAATTTCTAGAAGATTTAATATGTACAATTAACCTGACAAATTAACGAATTGATATTTTTAAGTCTAATAAAATAAATCTGCATTTATTAAAACACGTTCACTGCCACTACCCGCACCTGATATCAGGACCATCAATCTAATTAGATGACCAATTCTTTACTATCTTTTAACTGTTGCAGAAAAGGTGTCATCTAATAACACAGATGGTTTGTTACAATAACATATTATTCGTAACGCGCTGGCGCGTCAGTGGCAGCGAATGTGTTAAAGGTCCGAAAAAATTGCTCATATACCGGGTGGCCAGAAATAAAACACCCCTACTCTGACCTCCCTGGATATCGAACTACTCAGTGTAAAGGCTTGAAAATTTGTGGACATACTATTCAAAAAATGGGGAAACGGATTTCACGAAAAAAAAATTTAGTTCCAGAAATCACCGACAGGTGGCGCTGTACCACTGGACGTATGCTGAAAAGACACAAAAACACGTTTTAAACACATTTTATTTGAAAGTACCAAGCATACATGAAACAAGGACGTTATCGATGCAGGGAATGCTGCTCAATATGGTTCCCTTCCTGAAGATGTAAAATGTGAAGTCTGTGGACAGCTTGTTCAACTGCGGATCGTAACTGGTCATCTGAGATGCTTCTCACATGCAGACTGATACTCTCTTTCAAATCTGCCAAGGTTATCAGACGTTCTCGATAAACAAGGTTTTTTAAGTGTCCCCAAAGCCAAAAATCACACGGATTAAGATCCGGTGAACGAGATGGCCAAGTTGTCGGAAACGCGCGACTGATTATTCTGTCAGTGGTGAAATGTTGGCGAAGAAACTGTTGCACAGGGAGTCCAATGTGTGGAGGTGCTCCATCTTGCATAAAAGTAATGGTGTCAAGGCATTGGCGCTGCTGCAAATGGGGTACAACAAATGTTTCGAGCATCCTTTTGTACCTGTTGGCCGTCACGGTACATGTCTCAAGGCCATTGGAAGTAACCTCTTCGAAAAAGAACGGTCCAAGGATGAATGTGGCTGTGAATCCACACCAGACTGTAACTTTCGGTGAGTGGAGTGGAATCTCTTGGAAGGTACGGGGGTTTGTCGTGTCCCATATGCGACAGTTATGGGTGTTCACTGTTCCACTGAGGTGGAAATGGGCCTCATCGCTCCACAGAATCTGCCACGACCACGATGCATCCACTTCAACTCTAGCAAGAAATGTCAATGCAAAGGTCAGTCGCATCTCCCTGTCTGTGGCCAGCAATTGTTGATTAGGGCGGATTTTGTAAGGGAAACAATGCACCATTTTTCTGAGTACGTTCCACACTGTGCTATAGGGAACACCCAAGTGTCGTGACACTGCACGTGCACTACTGCAGCCTAAAACATTATCCATTGACTGTTCAACAATACCGGTGGCAACATCTTCAACGACATCTGAACGAACCGGTTTGCGTCCTCGACCAGGCTGAACTCCAAGATGTCCAGTTTCCTCGAATCGAGCGATCATTCTCCTGAGAGCTTGTGGAAGCAATGGTCCCTTACGCAAATCCTTAAGTCGGCGAAACTCTCGAAGTGCTGCTGGAGCATTTCCTTTATTCTCGTAAAACAACTTCACAAGCAAAGCGCGTTCTGGCAGCGTGACAGCCATCACTAATAAGAAGGACATTCCCCACCTTTTAACTTCTTTTATACCCAGAACATGGCTTCTAACCATGCTTTATGCAAATTTTTCTGGTTACAGTATGAAATTGCAGTTACAACGGGAGTTCTAGCTTCTTTACTATTTTTATTTTCCATAAGGGGCAGAAAAATTAAAAAGGAAGCATGGAAGCATTCCATTCCGCATAAACATTTTAATTTTTATTATTATTTGTGTCTTTTGATCATAGTTCCAGTTGTGCAGCGCCACCTATCGGTGATTTCAGGAACTAATTTTTTTTTCGTGAAATCCGTTTCCCCATATTTTGAATAGTATGTGTACAAAATTCTGAGCCTTTACACTGAGTAGTTCGATATCCATGGAGGTCAGAGTAGGGGTGTTTTATTTCTGGCCACCTTGTATGTAAATAAATAGTTAAGTCTTCCTTATATTTGTTTAGTTCTTAAATAATTCATTAGATTACTTCTTCCTTATACTTGTATTAATAATATAATGTTAAATAATTTACACTCTATTTTAACCTTTTAACTCTTTGAAACGAAATGCATTATCACAGATAAATAAGTATAATATATGAGATACATAGATATATGAGTATACCTTTTAGATCTAAGAAATCTCAAATATAGTTGTAGATTTGCTATAATTCCTAAAAAGTAATGAAAAAGGTGTTGTTATTTTACAGCTTTTATAATAATTACTATTCTATTAGAATGTGAAATCGAAGTGTCCTGCAAATGGCTATTTAGATTGGAGTTAGGAATGCAAAAGATAATAAATGATCTTAGATTTTAGCATAAACCAAATAACTTCAAGAAAATATATTTGATTTTAAACTTCATTCCTAACGAAAAGATGAAAAGGGAATTAATCAAATAGGTAACTATTTAAATAAGGTATGAAGGTGCATCCTAGCTATAAGTAGGAAAATATTCTACAAGCTCACCGTTCAAGGCGTTATTAGTCCAGTGGATAAGGTGCTGAGATGTTAATCAAAACGGACATGATTTAATGTTTGAGGAGAATTGACTGTGAAACGGTAATATAAACGTGATACTGCATGAAAAATGAAAAAATAATTAATCTTAATCCATTTTCTACTTAGGATCAATTTTATACTAGGTATTCTTAAAGTAATAGCTTGATTCATCCAAAGCATCTGACAAACAGATGTTCCATTTTAATTCAAGAATTTCACATCCCTACAAATTGTACATAACGTGCTAAATGCATTAAAAAATATAACAGAAAATATAGCACCAAATTTAAGGTATCCGACTACATTAGAAACATTGGTTATCGACCACATTGGCGTATTTCTTTGTACTGCTATTTCTTGTAGTTCAGACTTTCCTTTTTCCAAAATAGTTTATCTTTTCTAGGAAAAGGAAAGCCCCACCTATCATCCAAAGTCACCTATTTTTCAGCTGAAATTTGTCGTTCATTTCAATTTTCTCAAAACTTTAATACTCTTAAAAACTCGCTACCGATAACATTATATCTCTAAAACTCATAGAGGTATTTACATAAAAATTTCGGCAGTGTTTTAAATAATATGGGAAATGAAATGAACCAAATATTTAATTGTTGATGAAATACGTTTCCATTTATCGGTGTTTTTCGATAAATTAAGTTGTGATTGTTAAAATGTATATATACGTATATTTTTAATCATAACTTCTTTGCATCTCAAAATTTTTCTTAGATTTTGGTTCATTTCATTCATTATTTTATTCTGTAACTGTGTACAAAGAAAAGTAGGATTGCTGCATTACAGTTTCGTGTAGAGTGTTAACCATTTTAGTTAAATTTCATTAAAGTTTACTACACATTTTCCTATTTCTCAAAATATATTATGTTTTCAAATAACTTTTTTGTATTTATAACAGTTTGTATTATAAGTGACAATATATCTAAAAGCCATTGTTAGAAATAATTTTTGAAAAATCAATTTTTTTTCCAAAAATTTTTCTTTGAGCGTAGTCGGATATTTTAAGTCTAAATTACATGTTGCTATTATTAAATTCCCATGAACCGGGTTAGCATGCCTCATAAGGTGTTGGACCCACATTTCTTGAGCTGAGAGCTTGGACCCCGTCGGCTGAAGACTCTCCTTAAATAAAGTTTCTGGTGAACGTCTAAATCTATAACAGACAAAAAATCCTCCCATTTCACACAATGTAACAGGGGGTATTGGATCAGTGGTGAGCAATCTCGTGTGGTGATAACTTTATAAGCCAGTAACAACCACTAACGATCGTCTTTGTCAAAAGGATAAGTTACTGGACTTCAAACCCACACATCGCAGGTTCGATCCTTGGCGAAATTCAACCTACACATTGGCACAATTCAGCCAACACCACCACCACATCGGTGACCTCAGACTGCGAACTCCAAACAGCTGTTGTGTACCTACCCTCAGCAAACGCAACCAACACAGAGTCATCAGACTCACTTGACGCAGCAGCAACTCTCTTCGCTCGCCATAACGCTTGGCGCGATAAATCATTAATCTCTACAGACTCACTGGTAGGGGAGTATTGTGGTGATAAATGAATAAACCAGTAACTGCTACTAGTCACTAGTGAACGCTTTTTTCGGATGGATAAGTTACTGGACTTCAACCCAAACATCGCTGGTTCGATTCTTGGCGAAATTCAGCCCACACATTGGCACAATTCAGGCAACACCATTCGCCACACTCGGAATCAGGAATAAATTACGATTTGTGGATGAATGAATGAAATGGTTGAAAGAAGACAACACCGTGAAAAGGCTTATGATACACTTTTGGTCATAGATGGCGCTACTGAAACAAGAAGTGCTAAAACTCGGCTTCAAATCTCTGCATTAGTCAACAAAATTGTCTATGACCGGTGCCATATGCAATAACATTTACAAATTCTCATTCGTCATGAGCCGCGATGGTTTGGTGGTAAGGTCACGGCTTCGCAACCGGAGGGTTTCAGGACTCGATTCCACCGAAGGACCATCGTATAAAGGGGTCTCTTGCACGTTAAATCTGTCAGAACAAACGTCCTCCCACTGGTGTAGAAAGGGGGGTGCCAGCTCAGGTGTCATCCTCGTCATCTGACCGTGGTTAAAATTTACGAGGTCCATCCCAAGTCCAAGTGTAGCTTTACAATGGGACGTTAAAATAACTAGACTAAAACCAAACTAAACTAAACCCATTCGAAATATCAACGTTTGAGAAAATTGGGTAGAGAAAAAATTTAGATTAAATACGAACTAAGAAAAGAATTGTTTAAGGATGCCTAATTTTTTTTTCCCTTCAATTTCTGCAAAATACAAGAAAAGAGAGAAGTAGTAAAAATCGTACAGAAAATGTTAGGAATGCAGTACTTCGCAAAGAAATTCTTTCGCCATTTCACATTCTTAAGCTGATTGAGATTGGAAGCAAATTAAGGATGAAAGGCAATTGGTTAGGAAAGGATTTATCTTAAACCGTAAATGATTAGGCGAATTCTATTGAATGGAATTATCAGCCATTTTAGTCATAACGAAAATTGAAACGTCAATTGCGAATTTAAGAGCTAGTCATTGTTAATTGCGCAGAAAAAATATAGAATTAAAAATTTTATTTAAAAGAAAACGATGGAAAATATCATTAAAGCATGTTTTGATCACTTGCAAGATTTCAAAATGGAATATATTTAATTCTTTTTTTTTTAATTTTCTAATAGATATAACCCAAATTGGCATTTAGATAAATTTAATTTTAAAGTTATTTTAACTCTTTCTAAGCATTTTCATTGCAAAAAAGTATAATTTTCATAGATGCTTGGACTAGCATATCGTTGTTGTTTTTTTGCAGTCAGTACTGCCGACCCTAGAAAGGAGTTAAATTTTTTATAATGATTCTTAAACATTTCGACAGATTTTTATATTTTATCAATGCCATTTATATAACAATAACTTCTATAAATCCTACTTATTTCATAAGTAGGATTTATAGAAGTTATAGATTTGTTATCTATATAGTTATATAGATTTTTTAAAGCCTTTATATAGGGCTAATTAACTAGTGAATCAAAGAATTGCAATCTTTATCATTTAAAGCATTTTTATTGAAATCAGAAAGGTTTTTAATACAGCTAACTATTACAATATGCTGAAATTCAAAAATATTGTTGGGCCGTGGTGGTTTGGTGGTAAAGTCTCGACTAATGAGCCGAAAAGTTTCAGGTTCGAGTCTCGAATCCACCGAAGGACCGTCGTTTAAAAGTCTTCGTTGGGGTTTAATCCGCCAGGGCCAGCCGCCCTCCTTCTAGTGGGGTGGAGAGAAGGAGGTGCCAGCTCAGTTGTCGCCCTTGCCATCCGGCAGTGGTTTAAAATTGCGAGGCCTGTCTCAAAACAGCACTAGTTCAATAAAGCGGAACGTTAGTATAACTAAACTAAGCTAAATCTAAGATAAGGAGAACTAATTACCAAACCACACAATATTACTTATACAAAATATCAAATTAAATAAATGCGACATTACCATTATTTTCAGTATTTTATAATTTATATTCAACTATTATGATTGAAAATATACAATTGGAAAGATCAAATTTGGCTTTTGCACAATAATTTTCTGAACGTATTAACCAATATATATAAAAAAAGATCAAAAGTAATTCTACAAAATATAGGCATGTTTAAAATAATTTATACATTTGCGTTCTGCTTTTATAACATAATTTAATTCAAATGTTAATAGTTTTTCTATCACCGTATTTTAAATGAATTTTTCATAACGTTAATTGAGCCCTTTTTACTGGAATTAATGAATTTAGCTAATTAAAAACTAAGCATTACAGTTGCAATTCATAAAGTGGTTGACATAACGAAATTAATAATATTAATATCATATAGGAAACAGCTAGCAAATATTATATGTATCTCTCAAGAGTCTTAGACTATTGCAAAATAGAATTAAAAAGAGCACATTTCTATTAAATGAAATGAAAACATCAGCATTGCACATTCGGACAGTCAAACGAAAAACACTCCAATTTAGGCTTCATCTCCAGTGTATTAATTCCGTAACATAAATTAGTTTAACTATCATAATTAGTCGCTCATGCATTAAAACACTTTAGTAAATAAAAGAATATAACTACTTCATAACTTATGCTTTCATACCTTATTTTTGAGGTTTTCAATCAAATTTGATGCAAGCTCTAGAAATATTGCAAAGCCGAATTCCAGAGTTCTTTGTCAGACATTCGAAATTGTTGAGTTTTGGGGGACTTTTTTTCATTTGGTGTTAGAGATCTGTCATTGCCAGTTTGATCATGAAAACTACCAAATTTTCCTCTGTTATTTAGTACTAGAATACGTGATAAATATAAATTAGAGAAATGATGAATCTTGTTTCTTTTAGAATGATAAATTTACTCGCATGGTTCGTAACTAGTTTCGGTTTATTCTCTTTATGTTTAGCTAGATTGGCGTGCCTGGGACAAATTTGGCGTGCTAATGGGGTAATTATCCACCCTACAGATATATTTTTACCCTTGCATGTTTTATGGTAGGCTAGATCCTTATAAATATCCATTAGTTTTCCTTGTTTTAATATACAATAACTGCCTAAAAGGCAATGATATATTTAAAGAAAACTTGACGTTGGGCAATAACATAACTGATTTAAATAATTTTTGCAGCATTTTACTAAAATTATTGACAAGTATATTTGCGATACGTATTTCCTATTATCTACAAATATATTTGCGATTACTAGTATATTTGCTATTACAAGTATGTCTGCGATTACAAGTATATTTGCTGTTACAAGTATATCTGCGATGTTACAATAATAAATATGACCATTTGATCATTGTGATCTCAGCAGTTTAAGCGATATTTGATTCTGTGCATTCGTGGAGTTGGCAATTCTTTGCGCTTTTGCGAATGTCTCAAGACAAGTTTATTTCATCAGAACATTCTTCTTCTTCTTGAGCACCTACAGCCTCTTGAAGACATTGTACTTTCCAAACCTTTCAATCCTCCGAAATGCTCTTCTAGTTCTTTATATCCAGAGCACTCAGGTCTTTTTCCACATCATTCAGCCATCTAATTGGAGGTCTTCCTTCATCCAGGTACCCCAAAGGATTTTTAAAAGCGGATATTGATCATTATATATCAAACAATGAATATAACCCATAGCATTTATAAAAACAGATTAGTTTCAGATCTTTTCCAGATAGGGTCCAACCACCCTAACCTTTTTCGCCAATTGGTTGGTTGGTTGCACAAGGGCTTTGGCCAAATTGCGCCATCCATATAGCTAAAAAGAGGTTAAATGATCTTTAAAATTTAAATACATGAATAGATGCATAAAAGTAGAATATAATAGTTTAAAAACACTGGAAATAGTAGCACAAGATTCAGTATTTACAATGAAGAAATTTAAGAAGTTAAAACGTTTGAAGAAATTTAAATGCAAGATAAATATTTAAAAATATTTGAATGGTGGTTCTCTCCTAATAAATCAACGAGAGTTTAGAATGGTAAGTGAATAAACTAGTTACGATGAATATTAAAAGTTGGAAAGAAGATCAAAATGTGGTGAACTGTAAAATCTATGCCACATGTGAAACATATAGGTGCTCTGTCACCAAATAGTAGGTGTTTGTGAGTGAACCGAGTATGCCCTATACAAAGGGGTTTCGCCGGATAACCAGTGTTATCTTCTGGTGCTTATAGGATTTGTACAATTTCAAACTGAATTTATTTCACTAATGATCTCCCGTAAGTACCGGTCAAAGTAGTTCAAGGATCTTTCTCTCGGGAGCCTCAAAACATTAGGAAGAGAAAAAAGACAGAGGGAAATTTAGATTCATCAATTGGTTAAAAGATAATTCGTGGAATCAAAAAGTATAGTAACCTTTCGTCTATTTGTGCCCCCTCCCCCTGCAATCCTTATGAGTACTTTCGTCCAAAGGTTTTAGTGTTAGTTTTAAAACGAACATTAATTGAATATCATTAATTTCTTTAAAAAATAATGAAATTATTTAATAAAATAAATAGTTTTGCTGGTCATATACAAAATAATACCATTATACCATATATTGTAGTGATTATTTTTGTCACTTCGTTCCATCAAACATTTTTTTTTCTCCAATATTCTTTTATCTCAAAACATATCTTTTATAAAATAATTTTTGATTAAATTGCTTGATTTATCTCACAAAAATTGTATTGTAAGATTGTTATTCATTGTTATTTTGTGATTGCTGTTGTTTGATTGATATTCATTATTATTTTCTGATTGTTATTCATTATTATTTTTTTATTGCTACTGATTATTATTTTATGATTGTTATGTATTTTTATTCTGTGATTTCTATTCATTATGATTTTGCTATTTTTATTCATTATTATTTTAAGATTGTTATTCATTATCATTTTACGATTGTAATTCATTATTTTTTCAATATTGTTATTCATTACTATTTGAAGATAGTTATTCAATATTATTTTAAGATTTTAACTCATTATTATTTCATGATTGTTATTCATTATTATTTTAAGATTGTTATTCATTATTATTTTAAGATTGTTATTCATTATTATTTTAAGATTGTTATTCATTATTATTTTAAAATTGTTATTCATTATTATTTTAAGATTGTTATTCATTATTACTGTGTGATTGTTGTTCATTAAACATTACAATGTGCCCTCCAAATTTTAAAAAGTAAAAAAAATTAGTCTATTTTTAATAGCTAAAATTTTATATAATCATTTTAGTTGGTATTAAATTTTGATTTCGAAAAAATAAAGTAATATGTGTTTTCGCTTAATAATTTATAACTCTTATCAAATGATTCCTCAAACATTTAGTGAAAAATGGAGTAAATCAGAATATCACAATTTTGTCAACTAACAATTGACAAAAGCATATAATTTTGTGCACAATATTTCTTAATAAAATATTACTGGACATTCAAAAAGAAATGAAAATAAAAATGAAGTATAGTTTTTAAAAATTTAAGAATTTTGAAATTGAAGGAAAGTTGGTTTTTTTAGATTTTAAGTTTGGTTATTTTTCATTTGAAATTTTTGAATTTCATTTCAATTCCTGTAAAGTGAAATTCTTAAGTTCACAATGCTTTATCTCAAAATTATTTAAACACATTTTCTTTCATGTGACACTGATTAAAAAAAATGCCGACATAATTTTATAGGGTTAGCGCGTCTTCCCCGCAATCTGAGTCCCGGTGAGGGCACGGTTGTTCTTCATCTGATCTATCTGTTAGGTGTATGATTGAGCACCCCTGTATTAAGAGGTTTTGCAAGCGAATTTGAAGCATGAAATAACTAAGTCTTACTCTTGGCCCTAGTAGGCTCTCCTAAAACAACAGGCTCATCCTTGGCTTAATTTCGCTGACTTCGTCTGAGAGCTTGTCCAAGACATGTGCCGCCTTGTATAAAGGGGTTGTGTAATTGAATATGGTGTGCGAATAGCTAGATGTACTCTTGGCCTTAGTTGGCGCCACTAAAAACCAGAGGCGCATCCTTGGCTTAAATTCACTGACTTCGTTTGCGAGCTTGTCCAAGATATGTGCCACCCTGCATAAAGGGGTTGTGCAAGCGAATATGGTATTATTCTATGAGCCTGTCCAAGGTAAGTGTCATTAGAAACAACGATATTTTTAAAAAATTTAAACTTTAAAATAAATAAATATATATACATAATCGATGAAATAATAGCCTCTAAAGATAAAATTTGCCTCCTAGCATTTTTATTATTTTATTTTCTATAAATTTCAAGCCTTACTACATCGGGAGCATGTCTAGAACAATCATTCCCTCTCCCTTTGACATCATTTAAATATTTATCTCCAAACTCTGAATTAAGACTCAAATATGAGAGTGAAAGATTACTTAAAAGCCACTCTATAGACAAAGGAGCCCACCCCCCTTCCTCCAATTATATATGAATCAATGCATCCCCCCTTCCCCCAATCCGAATTAAATGCTTTTGACCCCCGCTTGTAATTAGCGGACGCTGTGCCGCAGCCTTTTGTTTGCAGTTCGGACTCCACGTGAAGACGCTTTAAATTAAAGCGGCGCGTTTTAAAACATTTAAAGCGAATCCTCGCTTCTCTCCTGACAAGCCGAGGAAGATATTAATAATCCAGCTGCAGAGCTGTAACTGGAAATTCCTAATTCCTAATTCTGAAATGAGGTTGGCGTGCTCAAATACGCTTCTCACGTGGAAATCCGCCGTGGAACTGTGCCAGGGGAATTCTCCTTTTGGGAATAAGTTCCCTTTATTGTGATAACTATAAATTAGAACAAGCTGCCTGGACTGCTGAATTGCGTATCGAGCCTTTTAGGAATTTTAGCAGAAGGTTAATTATTATGGGAGTGAATTATGCAGCTGAACTCGCCCCGGTGATGTCAGAACATTTTTTTTATATCATCATGTGACATTATGACAAATTGTTGAAAATGTTAAAATACCTGACTTTTAGACCACATTTAGTGTAATTTTAAATTGGAACAAATTGCCTTGCCTTATTTGTATAGTAAAAGTCGAAGAAAATATGTTACTAATTTTTTGTCAGCATTTAAAGTCGATTTATGTTAGAGCATAGATTAAGTTGGAGAATAAGTTCGTAGCGTTTTTATATTTTCTTTGTTTTACAACGATTTTTTTGCTGTTTGACAAAGTGTATAGTATTCATTGGATATAGCTCTTTCTCTCTAAAAACTGTGCTAGTCGTCTTTTTGAGAAATTTAATTTTTAATTACTTTTAAAGCTTAGGAATGGAATATCCAGGAGGTAAAAATCAACATGTTCTAAACGGCTCTTTCGTTTTTCCTCGTGGCCATAAAGCTGCTGAAGCAGCAAGGGAGGATATTTGCAACGGATACGGAGAAGGTATCATAGGCGAGTTTATAGCAGTTAAATGGTTTGCAAAGCTCAAAAAGGTGGATTCTGAAGTCGACAACTCGCCCCTCAGAATGGGAGGGAATGGCGTAATGGGAAATGCTCGAAAGAAATGTCTCGGTCACAAAGGACTCTACATAGCCCAGATACACTACTTGGAAGGGGCTTTGCAACTGAAAAGACCTCATGTACTAGGCCAAACCATACTTCTTCAAGACAACACCAGGCCCCATGGTAAACAAGTCGTCAAATCCGCACTACAGAAGCCCGAATGGAAAGTTCTTCAGCATACGCCATATTCTCCGGACCTTGCACCGTCGGGTTGCCATCTTTTCCACTCCCTGAGGAACCTTATCGACAATGAAAAGGGCCTTAAAAACGGGCTCATCAACTTCTTCGACACTAGACAAGGTGATTTTTTGCGAAATGGCATCATCAAATTGGTCGAGAGGTGTGATGAAGTCGCAAACAACAACGGCGAATTCATAATAGATTAATTGATTGTTATTGCTAATGATTTTCTTTAAATTAAAGTCTTTGATAAAAACCTACGAACTTATTACCCAACTAAATAACTTCATAACAATAACTATAGGCGTTATCAGCTGCTGAACGGCATGTAGAGCTTTGAAGAATAAAAAAAAAATGTTATTATAACATTCTTACAGGAGATAATTATATACTAATAATCGACCAATGATATATTGTATAAAGATTTATTATATAGACTATATACTTAATATGATATATTGTATTATGCATTAATATGTAATTTTATAATAACATGTATTATTCTTGTAGGATACATTTATGCAATAACAATCGTCCTGATAATTTAATAAAATTTATATTTATATAAAATTAACTGCATGACTTTCAAATCATTTTTATAAAGAAAATTATAGATTAGTCAAACATTTTGCCTTTTTAACTACACATTGATCCCATCAAGAATGTTCATGTATCCAACAAATCGTATGTTTGAGCATCATGTTAGAATATATACATATTCTAACTTTTGATGCACATTTGTGCTTTTGATGATAAGTTCTATATTCCAATTTTCATTTTATAAAATATTTACGTTCTAGAGCTATGTTTTCTGCATTTATAAAAAGTTTAATATGTTTTTTCCGAATTTTGCCTGCAATTTGATAGAAATTTATAATGGTGGCATGAAGAGGAAATATTATTTCATCTTGTTGCGGTTTTGAATTATCATCTTTTCAGCGTGTAGTACTAAAAATAAGTTTTTTGCATTCAAGGAAGTCTAACTTACCCGGCTCTGTTTGTATTTTCTGTTACGTCTCCTTTGCTGTTCCTTACGCATACAGGATTATAATAAGATCGAAGGAACAACAGGTACATATAAAGTTTCTGGAAATCCAGTATATTTCAGTATAAAGCAAAACTCGAAATACTTGATGGTACAGGAGTTTTACCAA
The DNA here is from genome assembly GCA_026543055.1 of Argiope trifasciata. Taxonomy (NCBI): domain Eukaryota; kingdom Metazoa; phylum Arthropoda; class Arachnida; order Araneae; family Araneidae; genus Argiope; species Argiope trifasciata. Next base: position 1,135,859 of record JAPMOQ010001064.1, on the reverse strand, counting down.
CTCATATGCAGTTGATATCAATCGTACAATCTGTGATGGAGTAGTGATCCTTCCCTACACAGTCAGACAAAGATTATGTCTTTCTCCGGGAGAGATTAGTAATCCGTCCCTAAATAGTCAGACAAAGATCATGTCTTTCTCCATGTGAGATTAGTGATCCTTCTCTAAATGGTGAGAAAACGTTTTTCTCCAGGAGAGATTTGTGATCCTTCCCTAAATGATCAGACAAAG
>JAPMOQ010001064.1:1094982-1126684 GCA_026543055.1 Argiope trifasciata | reverse complement strand
CATAAATAGTTTCTAAAAAATCCAATTTTTCAAATTTTTTCTCGGATACCTTAACGTTCCGTTGTGAAGCAACACTAAGGCTATTTTGGGACTGACCTCGTCATTTTGAACCACGGTCAGATGACGAGGGCGACACCTGAGCTGGCTGCTCTTCTCCACACCACACCACACCAGCAGGAGAACATTTGGCCCGGACGGATTTAACGTGCACCAGACCCCCTTATAATACTGTTCTTTGATGGAATCGGGTCTCAAACCCGAATCACCACCACGGTCATTAAAAAAAAAAATGGTACGTAAAAAATACTTATAGAGACAAATAACTAAAAATGACATTAGTTACTGAGAACTAGAAGGTAGAAATGTAACTAATAAACTTTATTTTTACAAAAAAAAAATGTTTATTTTACGACATTTTATTTAATTTTTCAATATTAAATATACAATATAATTAAATAAATAATGGACTCATTTAACTTTCGCTTCACATATATGAATCTCAAATTATTTAAAACGTATTAAATTCTAAGATAAACAATATTTAATTGTGTTATTGTGTTATTACATCATGTTTTTTAAAGTTATTATTAGTGATTTTTTTTTTTTTGAAAAAGGAATTGCTGTATATTTTGAACCAAGCAGACTTGCAAATCATAAATATTTGAATTTATCTTAAAATATGTATCTATTATAATTTCAAGACACATGCAATCAAATTTCATTAAAGTTTACCTCAAATATCCTTTTCTTTACGTAAAGTATTGAATGAAATATTTATTCCTGGAACAATGTTGATAAAAAATTTTCTGCAAACAAATTCATAAACATAATTTTGAAGTAAGTACTTTTTTCAATATTTGTTAACAGAATTAACAGAAAAAGTATTGCATGGATAGTCAGTTTAGTTATATTAAAGTCCCATTTTAGAGCAACATTAGGAATATTTTAGGACTTACGCCGTAATTTTGAACAACGATCAGACGAAAAGGAGGATATCTGAGTGAGCTGGTACTTGTTCTCGAAATGTTCGAACCATACAAGAGGGATGGCATTTGGGCGTGACGAATTTAACAAGCACCAGACAGAATTACACTACAGTTTTTGTTGTTGTTGTTCGAATCGGTTTTACAATCGGCTGGACAGACAAAAATTAAATAATTTAAATTTGGACATCCTTATTATAAAAATAGAGTGTAACATTCATTTCTGGTTTAAAATTTCACTATTTAAACTTTAATTACTATTTATTTCGCGTCATTAAAATTACTATTAATAACTATCTTATTAAGATGAAGAAAAAGCTAATGTTTTACAGTATTTAAAACGTTGGGGTTTGCTGTTCTATAATGAAAAAAATTATAATTTTTCATTAAAAATTCTTTTAACATAAAAAAATGCCTTAAAGTATCCGACTATGTTAAAAACACTGGTTATCGTGCACATTGACGATTTTTAAAAAAAGTTATTTAAAATCAAACTTTCCTTTTTAACAGTTTATCTTTTCTAGGAAAAGGACGGTCTGACCTATCATCCAGGTTCACAATTTTTTCCAACTGAAATCTGCCGTTAATTTCAATTTTCTCGAAACTTTAACTTTCATAAAAAAATTTCCACCGTTAACAAGATATCTCAAAAACTAATAGTAGTATTTGCATAAAAATTACAGCGTGTGTTTTAAATAATATGGGCAATGAAATGAACCAAAAGTTTTATTGTAGGTGAAATACTTTTTTATTTTTAGTTGTTTTTAGAAAAATTAAGTTGTAAATATATAGAAAAAATGCATATATGCGTATATTTTTACCCAGAACTTCTTTGCATCCCAGAGTTTTTCTTCAGCTTTGGCTCATTTCATTCATAATTATATTCTATATCTTGTGTACAAAGGAAAGTAGGATTGCTGCATTAAAATTTTGTGCAGAGTGTTAACCGCTTTGGTTAAATTTCATTAAAATTTGCTACACATCTTCCTGTTTCTCAAAATATATTATACTTTCAAATAATTTTTTTTGTATTTATAGTATTTTGTATTATAATTGACAATACATCTAAAAACTATAGTTCTAAATAGTTTTTAAAAATAATTTCAAAAAATTTCCATCGAACTTAGTCAGATACCTTAAATTCATATTTAAATTTAAAAAACAACAAAATAGTGTACTTCCTTAGAGAATAAAGAAAATGTTCAAAACTTTAAGAATAAGATGAATAGGCTGCAGAAGAAAACCCATTACAAACTCCTTCCTTACAAAACACAAATCATCTTAAATAAAATTATGTAACAAATGCCTCCTACTACTATTCTCGATGATTTATGCCAACCTAATCGATGATTTATATGATTTGTTTCTCCACCAACTTTCGCCCTAGCAGCCATCCAATTTCTTTCGGGCCAAAAGGGAACTGCCCTCCATCCCTCCAATTGCGTTATCCCTCAGACGATAATCACCTCACGGACGTGTGTCACCCCCTCGCCTCTCATTAGGGCCGCGTCAAGAAGCAAAAGATATCCAAATATTGGCCCCCACCGGACGCTGACCTTCATCTTGTCGCGCATCCATCTTCCTCTTCCCGGGATGTGATTCTATTACCATCCAGATCCTGATGCTTATCGCCTGGGATGAGGGGTGGTCCGGATCTACGGCGAGATGAAGGGAACGTCGCTCACAGCGGCAGGGAATTAATTGGCACTTTAAGCAAAGAAGAAGGTGGATTTGTTTATCTCTTCAGGAGGATTGCCGGGTACCGCCTGAACTTAATCAATTGAATAATTCCTTTAGAAATGATAGTGGTGGGTATTGCTAGAGATCTTCTCATAGAGAATAGTAATATCAAGAAATACATTTATGTTAACCTTTTCTTGGGAATTGCCGTAGATAATGTTTTAGAGGAATTATTATTTAATCTGCAGAAATACTGACGTGGTTATAGTGACTCAAAGGAGAGAACCTGAGTTATCTTCATATTCGAGAAGTTTTCTAATCCCATTGAAGATAGTTTTATTCTTAATACTCATGATCCGAATTTAAATGTGATAAATAGAATGTGCGTGAAAATATACTGTATTGAAATGAAAAGGTGACGATAATTACATATTACTCAAATGAAAAGATGAACATAATTACATATTACTGAAAGGAAAAAAATTACATATTATTGAAATGAAAAGATGAATATAATTACATATTAATGAAATGAAAAGATGAGCACAATTACAAATTATTGAAATGGAAAGATGAAGATGATTACATATTACTGAAACGAAAAGATGAACACTATTACATATTACTCAAATGAAAAGATGAAGATGATTATATATTACTGAAATGGGAAGATGAACACAATTACATATTACTCAAATGAAGAGACGAACATAATTACATAGTACTGAAATGAAACGATGAACATAATTACACATTACTGAAATGGAAAGAGGAACATAATTACATAATACTGAAATGGAAAGTTGAAGATGATTACATATCACTGAAATGAAAAGATGAACATAATTACATTATACTCAAATGGAAAGATGAACAAAATTACATTATTGTCATCTTCAAGTTTATTTTTCCTCAAAAGAAACTAACATCCTTGTATACACATGCTTAGCGGATTAATGTACCACGGTATGCGTAATGTAAATATTTAAAGTTAGCACCGCCTTGCTATAGACAGCGTTCATATCGTTCAAGTAGATACTCATACATATCCTGAAACAAAGTTTGCTGCAGGGTCCTTTAAAAAGCGAGGACTTTCTCATTTGATGCAGGCACTGATGGCAGGCAATTTGATGCAGGTAGACTACTGTGGTGGATCTTCACAGAAGATCACATTCTCAGTTGACATTTCCCACAAGTAGGAATCAGGTGGTTTAATATCGGGATAATACGACGGATATGTTGAGGTCAGTGCCACGTAGATTGATTCTTCCTGGAAAATGTTTCTACACCATAGTGAGAGCTTTACGAGAGTCGCCGATATCCTATCAATACCACTTTCTATTCATCTGTATGTTTCTTGCACTACAGAACTATCTCAGATCCTAAAGAAATGGCTTGATCATTTTTAAAACTATATTATTAAACTTGAAATTGATCTGTACATTTTTAAAATCGGTTTATCTTCACGACCGCTTCTGTATGAGAGGAAATAATGCTCAACTATAAATACTTTTTCCTCCTCCATTTCCAACAACTGCACAATACAGCTTCCTTTTCACTGACGTTCACTTACGTGTAACCGGAGCTATGCCACGTGTTCGAATTTTCGCGAATTGCATACTGTATATTTATTACTAATCATTAAAGAAATTGGGCATTCTCTTAGGTTTGAATTCGGAACCATTGAGTCCGTAATCTCGTGGCATAACCCTTAGACAAAAGTGTACACTCCAGTCTGGAAGTTTTTATGTGGCATTTGAAGTTGAAAATACTCAAATAATATAATGATCCCCAAGATTTATAGCCGTACGAAATATTATGTCAATTAATTACGGGAAAGAACTAAAAACATACAATGGTAAATTTTTTCAAATATGAGTCATATTTGCAAACACATTATATATAATTTATCTTAAAATTTTTTTATTATTTGTAAAGTTTAAAAAGAGATACACATAAAAGGACCCACAAATCTATGCACAAAGTGGTTATAAGTACATTGCGTTTAAATTTTAAGAACAACTAGTAAGAAATCATAATGGTCTATCCATTGGTTTCAAAATATATTTGAGTCTATACAAATAAAAAAAAAATATCTGCATATCATTTATAATAATCACGATAAATGAATGAAAAATCGGATACTAAATAACATAATCAATAAAATAGAGCTATCGAAGCTTATCGCATTTCTTTCAGGTTTACCGAATTAAAAATTGTCTAACTTTTTGCTTACTGTTTATGTATGTTTTGGTATATTTCAACCCATCTCGAAAAGTTGAAGTTAAGCCTAGGCGTTAGAGTTTTTAATTCTATTTGCAACGATAGGCAACTGCTTTAATTTAATAAGTGAAAAAATATATATTAAAACACATCAGTAAGTAACTTGTGCTACTTTTATTAAGATTAAAACATCGTGTAATGAGTAAATTTTTGTCTTTAACAAATGTACGTGTTGTTCATAATGGTATGTGTTTTATTATGAGTTATACTTATTTAGAAATTTTTTATGGTAAATAAAATATAATGCTGTAATTATATTAGTATGTATTTTTATTTGTGCAGGTGATTATTTAATATATTTGTTCTGGTAACTATGTAGATAAGTATTATGGCAAGCTGTATGGGATATATTTTTTTAAATCATTGGTGTGGTCTCAAAAAAACTGTCCAGCCGAACTACTTAAAAATCAAATATTATAATTTTTTTCAATTTAATTTTACTTTTTAATAATGTTTCAGATTCACTTTTACATAACAAGAAACTAAATATAAATCAAAAATGCTTTTAAACAAACTCAGGTTTATAGTTGAAAACTTTTTTGTTTACTCATTTTAAACTGTTAGATAAAAAAAATTGCTTAGTAATATCTGTAACAACATTCTATGTAAAAATTACGAATGTAAATAATCATCTTTAATAATTCCTATAAATTATTAAACAAAGTTCAGAACTTCAGTAATACAACATACGCATCACTATATGAAATGAAATAATAATTAGGCTCTTTATTTTAATATTTTATGTAAAATTAAAGCAAAATTTCTATGAGATATTATTTGTTTTAAAGTTATAAAGGTAATTAAAATTTAATTATCGACAGCATATATGCATTCAAAATATGTGATGCAGTTTTTTATTATTTCAAATAGATTAAAATCTATAAGATAAATATGAATCACACACTTTTGGGGCTTTTAGCAAAAAAAATATTATTATTATCTTATCTTACTAATGTTTTCAAAACACAAGCATCCTCAAACATATTTACAAGTATTAAATTTAGGCATAAACAAATTTATCAGCAGCATATTTTTGGTTTGAATTTTTGTTACGCTCATTTGCATATAAATAAGTATTATGTTCTTTATCATTTACATTTATGGAGAAAGTCTGATTTTATTTGCTTAGGATAATGTTTTTATGCAAAGATCATTTTTTTTAAATTCGTATATAGTTTTGAAACATAAAAGTTTATACAAGTCAATGCAAGTTCAATTAACAATTATATATTTAAAAACAGCCTACTTTACAAATCTGTATTGCAATATAGCCTATTCAATAAATTATATCTTACTGAAATATTTTAAATTAATACCTCGTATTTTTTTAAATAGAGCTTTTGAAGATCATAATTAGTCAGGAAGTTAGTAAAGCTAAACCGAAAAAAAAATTTGGAGATTATTTTATTATTTCCTTGCTATTGATATTGATTATATATATATATATAATATGGCATATTAATAAAGAAAATTTGAAAAGTTACTGATTCTCTTAGCAATCAGAATATCCCTACCCTAATTTTATAAACTTATCTAAAACTAAGACATAATTTTGACCAAAGAGGGCGCTACTGAATCAAGAGATACTATAACTCGGCTTAAAATCGTGACTTCGTCAAAGGTCTTGACTGGGGCCTATACATTAGAGACAACAACAGTAATTAAACTTATCTTTTCTTCTTCTAATCACTCAGGTGAAAGTTTTAAGTGTTTGCCATGTTGCTTCTATGGGGTATCAGCCTATGGGTATCATTTGGGATAAATTTGCATAGTGCTAGGGAAAAAAATAAAATAGATTTATCATGATTAGCTTAAGGTATCCGACTATGTCCAAAGGAAGATATTTGAAAAATTGAATTTTATGAATGCTATTTAAAACTATGGTTCTTAGATGCATTGTCAGTTGTAATACATAATGCTATAAACACCAAAAAATATGAAAATACAATAAATTTTCAGAAATAAAAAAATTGGTAGTAAATTTTAATGAAATTTAACAGAAGTCGGTTAACGCTTTACACAAAACTGTAATGAAGCAATCCTATTTTTCTTTGTACACAAGTTATGGAATATAATGGTGAATGAAATGAGCCAAAATCTAAGAAAAATGTTGAAATTTAAAGAAGTTATGTGTAGAAATATACGTATGTTTGCATTTTTTCCATAAATTCATAACTTAATTTCTGTAAAAAACACGTATAAATGAAAAAAGTATTTTAATACAATAAAATTTTTGGTTCATTTCAATGTCCATATTATTTCAAATAAACGTTGAACATTTTTATGTGAATACCTCTATTAGTTTTTGAGACATTATGTTAATGGTGGAGAATTTTTATGGATATTAAAGTTTTGAGGAAATAGAAGTCAAAGACAAATTTTAGTTGAAAAAAATATGTGACCCTGGATGATAGGTCAGGCCTTCCTTTTCCTACAAAAGATAAACCATTTTGGAAAGAAGAAAGTCAAGACTACAAGAAATAACATTAAAAGCAACATTCACCTATGTGATCGATAACCAGTGTTTTTAACGCAGTCGGATACCTTAATTTTTTTTTCATAATTGACAACAAATAATTTTCACGGGCTGAATAAAAATCAAGCACTTATCACGTTTCCTCTAAAATCCCCAATTTTAAAAGATATTTCCCCCTCCCGTAGTACAAAGTTTAAATAATCTATTTTCTTTGGCAGAAAATTTAGAAGAGCTCGAAGAAAGATTTCCCATACGACGATCGATATAGATGTTCCTTATTTATATATACAACATATTTTCCAGAAATTGATCCTGGCCGTAACATCTTGACCGCTGTCATCGAGCAACGTGAACACGTTATTGCATTTGATGCCGCTTTTTTTCTTTCTTTTGAAAATAAAACAAAAAACTCGAAACCAGAAGGGACATGGTAGAACAATCGTAATGCTGCTGAACCCTCCCCACAAGAAAACTTCAGCATAAAGGGGAAGGTGTAATCCTGGGGGGAGTGGGTGGTAGGTAGCTTGAAGGTAGGAAGGAGTGACCTATGCATTATTTATGAGGGCTGCAAAGTGGACTCTTCAGGCGATGGATCGAACGACCCTCTCTCGTCCGTCCATACCTTTGTATTAAGGAACGATGTCTAGCGTAGACACCAGGGAAATGTCTTCTCAGAGGGGGGGGGGGGGGAATTTGAATGCACAGGAATTCCTCTCGCCAGTAAAAAGAATACCCATCCATCAATGGAAGTGGACAGGGGTCGATTCCTTGGAGGAAGGGTTCTGGGAGGAATTAAAATTTGGAGAAGGTGGATAGGAAATTTGAAAACTGGAATCTTGTTTGCTTCAACATAAATGAACAATTTCTTTTCGACAAATAACATTAATCAACAACAGATATCTTAGTATCATATTTGAATTCATGAAAACAAAAGAATTTAAAGTATAGTTTTTTCATTCTTTTAAATATATAGAAACAGGAATCGTCAAAAATTCGAAATCAAGATTTTGTGGAATATTTTGATTTTAACCTTCCAGCTGGCGTGACCGTCATACCAACATGAAAGGTCGCGCGTATTTCCCACATACGCAATAGTAAAATGTAAATTTTCAAAAGCGTAACTATTAACATTATATTGTAAATAGCTTAGGATTAATAACTACAATTATTTTATACATTTTTAGTTTAAAAAAGTAGAAACAATATAAACATAGATTGCAATAACAATATAAAATGACCACAGGTTAACTAAATTGATTTAAAAATAATATAAATGAAATTATCGATATTTTGACAGAGCAACTTGCATATAAAATATAGAAATGCACAAATACAGAATTTATGTATAAAAAAGAAAAAGTAATTGAAAATTAGATATGAAAAGGAAGATAATAGTTTTATTATCATTTAATTGTTGAGTAGCAATTTGAGCAAAAGTGTTTAGTGTGCTCCAAACATGTAAATGTCTGTCAAATCTCACAACTGAACCTGATAAATTCTCGTTTTCTTTTTGGCAGAGGTTTTTCCCTGACTTCGCATCTTCTACTTCTTCAAAACCTAGTTCGGCTTATCTCTTTAGCACCTTTAATTTATAGCTCAATTTTTAGAGATGTGGGTGTGTGTTTTTTTTCAACATTTTTCTTCGAAAGTGCATTTGCTAGCTGTCGCCAGTCTGAAACAATACGGATTTATTTGTAAAATCATACAAAATCAGATGTGACAACGATTTACATGGACGGTCGCGCAAGTCTCTACAAATATTTGATCGGCAGAGACCTATTAAAACCACAAACTTACAACGAAGAGTGAAAGTAGGTCAAAGGGAGGGGTACAAATAACCAAGTGTAGGCGTTCTCTGTACCACCAGATAAGTTATAAAACGAAATTCATCTCTAGTGTATCTCTCACATACGCACCCCCGTTAGAAGGTTAAACATATATGAATTTGTAAAACACATTTTTGTAGAATATACATCTGTTTGTGACAAAGATAACTATAAAACGCTTTGAAATAGACGGATTTTATATGGTCTTTATATCAAATTTTGAGCAAAATCTTTTCATACAATGTCCATCTTTGCAGCTTTTAGAATATAAGTTAACACGATGATTGCAAAAGGAAGAGAACTAAATTGACAAAATTCAGTAACAGCTTTAAGATCTATAATGTTGGCATCTATTTAATTTTAAGCCAAATCCAACAACGGATTGACTGTCTGTAGGTCAGCACTTTTAGAAGTATTATAATGGAATAATTCAAAAGCACAATTATCAAATTTGGTATGGGATTTTATGACTGCAGGTGCAGTTTTGAATCTAGTTTTTTTTTTGGTTTGTAAGGAGAAACGTTAAAACTTGATTTTTGAAAATTATTAATGCATACCAGAGATTAATCGCCTGTTATTAATTTCAATCTCTTACATTATTTTTAATTTCAATCTGTTATTAAAACTCAAACTCGATTTCTGGAAGTTTTTAATGCATGTCAGGTATTAATTGCCAGTAACTCGCCAAGAATGATACGATAAATTCAGTAATAATGCTAAATTCAATCCAAAAGTTAATATTCCGTAAGTATTGCACTTGAATGCCATGTAAGGCTTTCTCTGATATGGCAAGTTAATCACAGAGTGTGAGAGAAAGTACTCAGGAAAGCACTCACGCTATTTTAAAATATTGTTTCATCTACCATTCTCAATGTAAAATTTATCAAATTTAGTATATCTTATTTCATTGTAACGCACCAAAAAACATAAAAAAAGGTGTCAGGCTGTATCATAAATTTAAGAGGATATTTTATCAATTACAGCGACCTTCGCTGTATAACGCTTGGAAATGAGCATGAAGTTAACCTGGAAAAAATTTGACATTCACCTACTTTCACAAGAAAACTATAAAATTTATAATACCCATTGTATGCAAATAGTTACTTTTCTTAACTTTCCAAAATTACTTCCTTTATGTGTTCATTTACCTTTGAGCAATGTGAATAAATTACCATTCGATAAACAATCTGTCTTCATTACTTGACATTCACAACATTAAAATTATAGATAATATTTCATTGTATAGCTATTTAACCATTAGTATCATAGAAAATGTAAAATTCTTAGAAACATGAAAGGCAATGGCATATAAAGAAATTCAAATAAATGTAATAAAAACAAAATGAAAAAGATACTTTAAAATATCCTAAACTGTTTAGTATGCAATACATATAAATCTACAATTTCTTATAGGCATTCAAAAATGTCTTTTTTTTTTCTGAATTCATTTCAATGTCTAAAACTCAAATAAGTTTCGAACTTTTTCCTCATAATAATATTTATGAAATGCCAAACGTAAAAAATGATTATTAAAATCCTTTGATCAGAAGTTCCTTCCAACTATAAATAAGTAAAATATCCATAAACTATCTAATTAAAAATTAAAAGAACAAATAATTTTTATTCAATTAAAAGTATATTATTGCTTTTCCCCCTTTAGATTGAACACTAGCTCAAACCAAGTCTAAGAGATAGGGGAAAGAAGGGCGCAGTAGCTTTTGAGGGTAAAGTCCAATGAGCACCCGAGAACAGAAATCTGATTTCTAGCTCAAATGAAGATGAGGATATTCACTCACATATTCGCTTGCACAGCCCCTTTTATCTGGGGCTCTTTTTCAGAAATAGAACACAACATAAAGCCCGACGCAGAACTCGAGACGCCCAGATCACAAGGAAGGCGCTCTACCACTAGACAGAACGCCAGTAATTGGTTTATGAAAATACTATAAAATTATACATCTATTAATTTTCTAAATTTCCTTATTTATTTTTTGACTTATTTTTTCAGTTCCTTCTATTAGGTCACATTCTCCTTATATACATTTATTCATACATCTTGTTCAAATTTTCAATTGTTAATCAAATTTATTCATCCATTCAAGTTTAAATACGTTTTTCTTTAAACTTGTAGTGGATGAAACTTGATGTTGATACAGATTTTTCCAAGTATTAGTTCATTAATTAAACTTAATTAATTTTTAATATTTTGAGTAGAGTTTTAGAAGTTTGTAACGAAAATTAAAACAACAGGCAGTAACTCAATTGGTAAAATGCAAGAATTTTTATATTTTTCACATGAAGGTGAAAAATGCGAGTTCAATTCTTGCGAAAATCAATAATTTTTTGGTAATATATTTTAATTAATTATTTAATAAAAAATAACTAAAATAATTTTTTCTTTGTTGATCCAAGTAGGAAACAAATTCAATTTTATCATTTATTAATAATTTTAATTATTATTTTATTTTAGATTAATTTAATTTGATTAAAATCCCATTTTGTGGAAGATGTAAAAGCATACATGTATGTATTATAGCTTTAGATATTAATTATAGTTTTATCCTATGTAGGATTAATTTATATGAAGCAAGCAGAACTCCATGAAAGAGATACCAGATATCTCCCCTATCTTGCAAGAATAACCATCTTTTCACTGCACTCTCCTAATCAACTTTCACCCAACTCCAATCACAATTACCTTCCTATCGGCACTGTGACACGACCGTCAAAACCCGCAATCTGGGGCCATCAACACGAGTGACAGACGGACAGACACACTCATCCCTACACCCTTTTACCCAAATGATTGGGGGAAGTGGAAGGAGGGCTTTCGGTTCCGTTATCGGCTTCCTAAAGGGGTGGTGGAGAGTCTGTGGAAGTTCACAGCTTCCGTTCCGATAGTGCAGAAGTCGTCCCCAACATCGGAAGACAATTTCTATATCGCGGGATTGCAATTAACAAGAAGGGTTTCTCCCTCCTTAGGTTATTAATAATATGCTGGGGTGGTTCGAAGATGTGCGTAGGATTGTCTTTTATTCTAAGTTGTGGGTTCCAGGTATTCTAAGAATGCCTGTTAGGGTATCAGACTACGTTAAAAATTCTGATTATCAACCACATTGGTCATTGCATTTTTTTTATTGTTTTGTCTTGTAGTTTAGACTTTCCTCTTTCCAAAACTGTTTATATTTCCTAGGAAAAGGAAAGTCTAACCTATCATAAAAGGTCACATATTTTTCAAACAAATACAACAAAGTTGTATTTTGTTTTCCTTTAAAGTATCCGACTACATTATAAACACTTGTTTTTGCCCACATTGGCAAAATTCTTTTTTAATTGTTTTTTCTTGTTATTTAAACTTTCTTCATTCCAAAACTGTTTGTATTTCCTGGGAAAAGGAAAGTCTAACCTATCATCCAAGGTCCCATATTTTTCAAAATAAATACAACAAGGTTGTATTTGTTTTTCTTTAAAGTATTCGACTGCTTTATAAACACTTGTTTTTGCCCACATTGGCGATTTTTTTTAATTGTTCTTTCTTGTAATTTAAACTTTCTTATTTCTAAAACAGTTTATCTTTTCTAGGAAAAGGAAAGTCTTACCTATCATCCAGGGTCATATATATTTCAGCTAAAATTCGTCTTTAATTTCAATTTTCTCAAAACTGTAATTTTTATAAAAATTCTCCACCGTTAACATGATAACTCAAAAACTAATAGCGGTATTTGCATAAAAATTCCAACGTGTATTTTAAATAATATGGGTACTGAAATGAGCCAAAAGTTTTATTGTTGATTATACTTTTTTCTTTAAAAGGTGTTTTTAGAAAAATTAAGTTGTAAATTTACAGAAAAGAGGCTTATATACATATAATTTTACCCATAGCTTCTTTGCATCTCAAAATGTTTCTTAGATTTTGGTTCATTACATTATATTCTATAACTTATGTACAAAGAAAAATAGGATTGTTGCATTACAATTTCGTGTAGAGTGTTAACCGTTTTGGTTCAGTTCCGTTAAAATTTACTACCAATTTTCCTAATTCTCAAAATATATTATATTTTCAAACAGCGTAGTAGTATTTATAGTATTTTGTATCATAATTGACAATACATCTAAAAACTAAAATTTAAATAGTTTTTAAAAAATCCTATTTTTTAAAAAATTTACATCAAGCGTAGTCGGATACCTTAAAGGCTCGTTTGGATTACTTAAATTTATAAACATTTCTGGTAAATACAGCGAGTTAAATAAGAGTATTTAGTTTCAGAATATGGCATTGTTTTCATCATATTCTGTACCAGCGATATATTGATGGGATATTTTTCTCCTGTGTGTAGGTTGATATGTTTTTAATATAATCCATCAGGATTAATCTTTATCATAGTTATAGATATAGTTACGAAACATTTAAAAGTTATAGATATAGTTACGAAAGTTTTAAAACATTTAACTCTTTAAAGTGAAAGTGCAATCTATGAAACCGCATTTCATTTACACTCAAATTAAATTTTCTAATGAATGTATTAGTAAGAAAAAAAGACAATGTATTTTGTAGATATTTTTCTTGATATATAAATATGTGTTAGAAATTTTTCAAAATAAATTATCATTGAAAAAAATAAATGCATTGAATCATACACTTTCTTCTCAAATTACATGTTACAATAAATAATATTCTCGAAAAAATATATTACTTTATACTTTTTATATCATACGTATTTTTCCAGTATATAACGGTATATAGAAAAAATATAATGAAAAATTCAACAATTATATGAAAAATAAAAATAAAATTGACAATGGGTAAAATTGTTCCTTTTTTATCGGCTTAGGTGACTTTCACAGTGATGGTAGATTAAACTTGCAAGATAAGAACTAGTATAAAAGTCAATTTATAAATTCTGTATATATATATATATATATATATATATATATATATCTTGATACATTAATATATTTTATACTTTTTTTCAAAATGCATTATCAGTCTTAAAATTTATGATATTTCAACATACATATCAGAATAAATCAAATGTGAACTTTCATTGAAAAAACTTTTCTGTACAATTATTCTTATCACTAAAATCATTTTCTACCGCATTTAAAATTGTCTGGAGCATTGCTTTATAATAGAATCAATAGATGATATTTCAAGGTCTAAGATTTAGCGCCTTCTTCTAAGCCTCGTTTACCACTGGGACACCAACAGGGAGTTTCGGTATTAGAGACAGCTCTAAAAGAAATAACTGAATTTTTTTTAAAAGCAACTGTTGAAACCGGTTGAAAAAAAGTGCACGTGTATTGAAGGTCAGAACAAAGGAAGCTACAGGAACAATCCATTCAATTGAGCCAAAAATAGAATACGTGTGAACGAGAAAACGAAAATCCATCACTAGCGGTCTCACAGACTGCATGTCCCCAGTTAAGGGTTAACATGAATTTTATATTTTTCCCAAATTTATTTTATTCTTCGTGCATTATCTGGAACATGTTAATACAAACGAAATATTAAAAAAAAATTTAAAAAAAACAAAGCAAAAAAAAAAAAAAACAAAACGAAACAAAATTAAAAAAATGAAACAAAACAAAACAAAAAAAAAAAACGAAACAAAAAAAATAAAAAAAAAATGAAACAAAAAAAATTACAAAAAAAAAAACGAAACGAAACAAAATTTTAAAAAAAGAATGGTCTGGAACAAAATAAAAAAAGAATGTGTGCTTTAGAAACATTTTACTTAACAGATTGATAATTTAAAAAAATCACACAAAACTGCACTTATAATCGCAAAGTCTCTTACCAATTTTGATATATTTAAATCATTGCGCTTTTAATTATCGTGTTTACATTATCTAAAAATATAGGCCGACAGACAATCAACCCTTACTTTTATTTGGCTGAAAATTCAGCAGGTAGCTAGTTAGAAAAAATTAGGTTTACAAATTTAAGATCTGTAGTGTTACAGATGTTAAATTTTTAAACATAATTTTTTTCTTACTAGCTCACTTCGTTTTGCAGTTATTTACATGTGTCTAAAAATATAGACAGACAGAAATCGAACATCTACTTGTATTTGGCAGAAAATTCAGCACATATCTACATTACATATGTTAAACTTATAAACCTAATTTTATCTAACTAGCTAACTTCATTTTGAAATTATCGTGTTAAATTATATTCAAACAAACTAAACAGAATATTCTTCTTCAGAACATATTTTACTCTAAATTTGACAGAAACCTGTAAATTTAGTGTATACAAAATTTCAAACGTCCAGCTCAAATCATTTGAGAGTTATCTTTGTCACAGAAAGATAGATAGACATTTACAAAAAATACGTTTTTCTTTGAGTTAGAAAAACGTAAGGCGATTCCTTAAAATATCAATTTCAAATTTTTTGACAAATATAATACTTTTTTTTCAGTACTTACATGAAAAAGTAAAAAGTCTTTTTAAATCTTTTATTATTCTTTTGTTTTCTATAAATAAGTAGCGATGTCAGTAATTTTCAAAAAATATATATGTTTCCACAATTATATTGTTTTATCTAAATCTTGAAAGATTAGTGATGTGCCAATAATATTCTAAAGTAAAAAAAGTATTCTATAATATATTATAAAAGTATTATCCTCAGAAATATGTTTATGAACGCCATAGATTATGAACGCCAATTATTTCACATTCTGTAAAAACCATGCATTCAAATTTTTATATATTTCTGTTACGCCTCAAAAATTACGCAACATTTTATTGCGCTTTATTTAATTAATAAATTTGTAGAATTCATCCAGTTGAAGAGCCATATTTTGCTCTCATACGACAGATAGAATTATGAAACAAAAAATAAACTTCAAATATTTTAATTCTAGGATTTAATACCGAAATGAAAACTATTCATTCTATCGTTTCACCCTAGATATAATTATAATTCATTTTGAAAGTTTCTAATACAAATGTAAGCAACAAGGGAATTGTAATCACTTTGCCTTCTATTTTAAATCCATTATTTTAATAATGTGAACAATTAAATTGCTTTTTCACATATACCTTAAGAGGTATAATCCGTCATATTTTCATTCGTTGCTTGGATATATCAAAAACTTTTGTGCTGTTTGCATTTTATTTTCAAACTTCGCTGTCTAAAGATATAAATTTTTGTATTTATATATTGATTATTGACAGCAAGAACTACTACTTAAATAGCATGAGCGGATTATTAAAGTCAACAATTATTAATAATGTTTCAATATGATTTATTTTTAGACTAGGAATAGGGATTATAAATAAAGTTTTGTTGTTTTTCAATTACAATAATTTAAAGCAATTGTAAGCTAGTTTATGCGGGAAAATGGGCTTTAGCTTTTACTTATAATCAGCTTAATTTTCATTTTTACTGTAAACATTGTCAAAAGGAAGTAATAACACAAAAAAATATTCAATTCATTTTAAAGTTATCAAATAATTAATGTATAAAATAATGTTTAAATGAATCAAATAATGAAACATGGAAAATACTAATTCCAAAAATTTCTTATTAAAAAATTGTAGTACGACACATATTTTGAATTTTACTTTTTAAAGACATTGTTTTTATTATTCGGAAATTAAAATATGATTTGTAATTATGACATTTGATGGTACACTTGAATTAAATTCCTGCTCATACTTCTGCTATGCTTTTTTGAATTTCGATTTTTAAAATATTTTTGATTTGAATAAAATTGTAGTCCA
The DNA here is from genome assembly GCA_026543055.1 of Argiope trifasciata. NCBI lineage: Eukaryota > Metazoa > Arthropoda > Arachnida > Araneae > Araneidae > Argiope > Argiope trifasciata. Next base: position 1,109,707 of record JAPMOQ010001064.1, on the reverse strand, counting down.
GAAATAGATTGTGCAATATGAAGAAACAAAAAAAGATATATGTTGTATAAGAATAGGCATTGCAATATGAGAGAAATTTTAATTACAAAATTGTGCAATATCATATTTAAGATTGAAATAACTATGCATCCATATAGTTTTATGCATTCTATAAAATTTTGATCAATATATTCTATAAAAATAATATATTATATATAATATAGTATTCACTAAAAAATTCTATGAAATAAAATACTCTATAAAAATTCATTCAATAACATTCATAAATCTATTCTATAATTATATGCATTCATATAGTTTTGAAACACTCGCAATTTTCTAATTGTTTTATCAATTTTGGAAATTTTACAGACTACATCAGACTCTTTATATAATCCGCAATATTGACGGATTTCGACTACCAGATGCCAAGTGTTGATATTCTACGCTGGAAGATGTTCTAGAAGCTGGTAATTCTTTAAACTCGATTCAAAGGAAATATCGAATATTTGCATGTCCATTCGTCTGAATGTGTAGAGTCACACATCATGAATCTATTTCCAATGTTATATATTGTAATATCTTGATACATAACAATAAAATAAGAGAGTAACATAAAACACTTCTTTTGTTTACAGCGTTATACACTGAAGTGACAAAAATCATGGGATGACTGTTAATATTGTGTCGGTCCTCCTTTTTCCCGGCGAAGTGCAACAACTCGACGTGTCATGGAGTCCACAAGTCGTTGGAAGTCCTCAGCAAGAATATTGAGCCATGCTGTCTGTATAGACGTCCATAATTGTGAAAGTGTCGATGGTGCAGGAGTTTGGGCACGAATGGACCTTTCGGTGATGTCCCATAAATGCTCGATGGGATTCATATCGGGCGATCTAGGTGGCCAGATCATGCGCTGGAGTTGCCCGGAATGTTCTTCAAACCAATCGTGAACAGTTCTGTCCCGGTGACATGGCGCATTGTCATCCATAAAAACCCGATCGTTGTGTGGGTACGTGAAGTCCATGAATGGCTGCAAGTGATCTGCAAGCAGCTGAACATAACCATTTCCAGTCAATGATCGGTTCAGTTGCACCAGAGGACCGAGTCCATGCCATGTAAAAACAGCCCACACCATTATGCAGCCACCACCAGCTTGAACAGTGCCTTGCTGACAGTTTGGGTCCCTGGCTTCGTGGGGTCTGCATCTCACTCGAACTCTACCATCAGCTCGTAACAACTGAAATCGTGACTCATCTGACCACGCCACCGTTTTCCACTGGTCTAGGGACCAGTCGATATGCTCACGAGCCCAAGAGAGTCGCTGCAGGCGATGTCGTGCTGTCAGTAAAGGCACTCGAGTCGGTGTTCTGCTGTCATAGCCCAAGGAAGACAAATTTCGCCAGACAGTCTTATCGGACACGTCCCTCGTACGTCCCACATTGATTCCTGCAGTTATTTGACGAAGTGTTGCGTGTCTATTAACATTGACCAATCTACACAGACGTCGGCGGTCTCGGTCGTTAAGTGCAGGTGGTCGCCCACTGCGCTGTCCATGATGGGATGCGATCCTGAAATTTCATACTCTCGGCACACTCTTGATACTATGGATCTCGGATTGCTGAATTCACTAACGATATCCGCAATGGAATGACCCATGCGTCTTGCTCCAACTAACATTCCACGTTCAAATTCTGTTAATTCTCGTTGTGCCGCCATAAATCCCGAAAAACCTGTTCACATGAATAACTTGAGCACAAATGAAAGCTCTGGAAAATGAACTGCGCATTTATACTTTTTCGCTGCGATACTACTGCCATCTGTATATTTGCATATTGCTATCCCATGACTTTTGTCACTTCAGTGTATATATATACACATAAAAACAACTTGTTTTCATCTAGGTTTATATTATTTACAAAATTCGCACATAAGTATACAATTTAATCATGAAAAAATTCCTCTATTAAATCGGATAATGGGCACCTAAAAACAACAACAACCACAAGCAGGCTGTTGGCTGGAAACGGCTACTCCAGGGTCAGTTCCAGAAATCTGTTGATCTTTACCGGGTGGAGCCTAACACTGAAACAAGAATCATGCTGAGCATCATACAAAATCACGAATTACTTCGTGTTTTGGCGTCTTTCCGAATTCTTTTTCGATGCCTCTCACTGCTCGGCTCTCTTTTAAAAATACCGTATTTATATTTTCTTCAGAACTTGGCCTCTGATTTTCTCATTGGTGAAGTTGAGTCAAACATTGGCAAACTTGAGGAAGCATTTCTGAGTTCCCAATAACTGCTCAACAATACTTCCACAATGGTTTCCAGTCGATCTTGAGAATATCCATTCAGGATCCATCTTTGTAATTGACTATTCCAGCACATATGTTAATTATAACTATTCACAGCTGTAACCAACTAAAGTCCACCTGGCTTCGACACTTAATGACAAACGGTTGCTGGCGATTGATCGTTTCTTGAATTTTTGAGGAGGTCCATTTAAATGGTAAAAAAGTTTAGCATTTGGATATGTTGACCTTTTTTCTTGAAGACAGGATAGATCTACTTGAACGGCTAGAGACAGATCTGTATCTCATCATCAGAATACAACAATAACTGTGATAGTGAAAAGGATCCACATCTGGTGGTCTGTAGGCATTTAATTATGTGTGGGAAAAAGGATGATGTCACATCAGGTTGGAGTGCCCATTACGCTGTGAGGAAAAGTGGAAAATGCTGCAGTCTAATTTTTTAACTAAGATATTGGAACAACAAGACAATTAAACTACTGACAGTCTTATTAAGACAATTAAACATATACGGCTGTAAAAACAGCAACTGATCCGAAATCAACTGCTCTATTCAAATTATCCAAGGTTAGATATAGTCTAAATGGATTTAACATTTACAACACCGTGCTGTAGAAACATTTGAATTTGCAGCTAACCAATAACTTGATTCAGCCGCTGAATAAAATGTTTGAGTTAAGATTACATACATAGCGTATCTCTGGTTATATCAAAATATTTAGAATGAGGAAAGGCCTTTAATCCTTCCTACTCGGCTTTTATATGACTAAAATTTTAAATCACTATGTAGAGTAGGATTTATTTTCCCAATAAAGAATTAAATCTTAACACTCTCACGCATACCTCATTAGGACAGGAATGAGCAGTTAGGATGCTTTTTGTCAGATAATTATAACTTTAAATATTTTATATGATGCAAAATAGAATTCATTATTAATTATTCTCAGCATCAAGATATAATAATTTTGAGTTCGAGATCTTTTCTACCAACGTTCCATCATATAAGTTAATACAAAAATAGTAAAATTTGTCATTCAGATTGGCATTAGTGGAAAATTTGAAACTTATGAACGGTTCAGATCTCAAGTTTTCTCGATCTCTATGGTCTGGTGGTAGAGTTTTCACTTTGGAACTGGACGGTTTCAGGTTCGTGACCCGATTACACGAGAAGAGATTACGAGATTCATCAAGAAGAGTATTATTAAGAGGGTCTGGTGCACACTAAATCCTTTCAGACTAAACGTCTTCCCGCTGGTGTGGTGTGGAGAGAAAGGTGCCTGTCTAGATTTCGTCTTCATCATCTGATCCTGGTTCAAAATTACGAGGTCCGTCCCAAAATAGCCCTATTGTTGCTTTAAATTACATTAATATAACTGAACTAAATTAAACGAACGTCTTATCCTTTATTTAATTAAATGACTTATCATTTATTATCTCGGTCATTTCCGTGTATGAAATGAAATAATTTCTGATGATCAGTGACAATAGCGTCCAGGAAATGGATTTTCAAATCAAACCTTCATTTATTTAAAGTCTTATAATTTATTTAGAATACAAATTTTTCATTAATGAACAATAATACAAAGTATTCAGAAAAAAAAGACTTTATTTAAACAATAAATAATATCGAAATTAATACTGGCAATAATAATTTTACAAATGTCTCCTCTAATTTGCCAATTTAAACTGCTTACTTTAAATATTTTCACACTTATTTCGGGTATAAATATTAAAGTTACTCTGCTGTATTTCTTAGATACATTCCTCAGTTTCATTATTATTTAGATACATATAGTCATTCTTATCTGTGATTAGTCACTAAAACTGAGTAAATGAGTTGTAATCCATCCGTTTGTGGTATTGGGCTCAAGTATGAGCACATTACTGAGGTTCTTATCTCGGTCATTTCTTGCAGAACCCGCCGTGTCATCGTTTATGAAATGAAATAATTTCTGATGATCAGAGAAGACAGCGTCCCGGAAATAGATTTTCAAATAAAGCCATCAGTTATTCAAAGTCTTATAATTTATTTAGAATATAAATTTTTCATCAATAAACGATAATAAAAAGTATTAAACAACTTTAATTAAGAAGTAAATAGTACCGAAATTAATTCTGGAAATAATAAATTTATAAATATTTAAGTTACTCTGCTGTATTTCTTAGATACATATCTAAGTTTCATTATTATTTAGATACCTCTCATCCTCATTTATGACTAGTTGCTAAATCTGAGAGAAGGCTTTGTAATCTATCCGTTTGTGGTAATGGGCACAAGTATGAGGACATCACTGAGGTTCTTATCTCGGTCATTTCCTGCAGAATCCGCCGTGTCATCGTGTATGAAATGAAATAATTTCTGATGATGAGAGAAGACAGCGTTCAGGAAATGGATTTTCTAATCAAGCCTTCATTTATCTCGCATTAATTGAACGAATGACAGACGCCGATAATTAATTCGGAACTTCACCATTAATCATCTTCTGACGCTGGTCAGCGTTGCAATTTCAGTAAGGCTTTTGTTTATAGTTTTTTTTTCTCTGCGGCTGCTGATCGATGCAACCGACGTGTCCCATTTTATCAGCGCATAATTAATTGTGGGAGTACGCATTGTGTTACTTTTGACAATAAATGTGCCGAATATCTTTCCAGCTGTCCTGGTATTTCTTTCTTTCAAAAGCTATGCCTTGTGCTGTTGACTATCCACTAATTGACTTAGATTGATTTGCTGAATGGGAGTCAATGATCCACTGATTTTTTTATTTCATTCAAGCATTGTTTCATTTTTTAATTAGAAGGGGTGTTCAAACGAAAATATAGTAACAACGTAACCGTTAACATATTTGACTATGGCGCTATGGCATTTGATTTGATTTGTTTGGGGTTTTATGGTACAAGAGCCATGATTTTGACCATACTGTGCCAAACAATGAGTAAAATTATATTACTTTAAAAATTTCACCCAAGGGAATATGATGATTAGCTGAAATATAATCAAGATTCAAACAAATGGATAAAACTTTTTGGACTTTAAGAAAGCAAAGAGTTGGACATGAGGTCTCTTATCAAACAAAAAAGATAATGAAGGGCAAGACTTCTGAAAAAAGTGTAAGCACTAGGCATTGAAATTTGGTCATTCTGACAAAATTTGTTGTACATGCATTTGGCAATTACACCGTGAACACAGTGGTTGTTGTTCACCTAACAAATGAATACGGATGAATCTAGTGCGTTCAGTTTGTAAACGTGTTAAAACAGCATCTGCTTTATTGTTCGCTAATGAGGGTCCAGGTTGCGAATAGGTTTTGATAACATAAAGTTGGTGTAGCTGTCTCCAGGTCCCACTGTATGGCAGAACGTAGCGAGACATCTAGGGATGCGATTGGATTCTTCGGAGTAGATTGGAGCATGCGCTGGAGAGGGCAGATGCTCTTATAAAGAGACCCGTCCAAGTTCAGCAACTTGTTAAATTCTTGAAGTACAGAAGAACCCTTAACTTCGTTGTATACTGTGAAATTCTCCGAAGACTACGCAGGTATATTAAGATTAAAACAACGTGGCTATTTACAGAGGGTGTGGTCTTGCTCCATGATAACATGCGTCCTCACATCTACAGGTTAACACACAAGGAAGTAACCAAGTTGAAGGGGTAACGCTTAATCATCCACCCTACAGCCGGGATGTGTCACCCTGCCATTTTCAAGAGTTCGATCCCCTAAAAGGGAAGCGTTTAAACTCGAATGGGGAATTTAAGCACCTGTGAACGACTAGGTCTCGTCATCGCCTCAGGAATTATATGAGAAAAGAATTCCTCGGCTCATTAATTGATGGATATCAGGTCTATTGCATATACTTTGAATAAAGTCGTCATTTTTACCCATAATGTTACGACATAGTAGATAAAAATGTCGATATTGGGATTTAAAAAAATACTTTTCATTTAAAACCTGATATATTTGAGAATAAAGAAAGTTCAATAATTTTTCAAGTTCCTTGAAACAGGAATGCAACATCATATTTAGTGTTATATTTATCAAAATGCTGCATCATGCTAATATGATAAATATTGATTTGGTTTGTTTATAATTTTGCCATGACTTGTTTAAACAGTATCAAGGTCGAGCTTTCAAGATAATAAAAATGACCTTGTAATTTTAAATCATGATCAAATGACATCAGCCGAGAAGGATAATAAAACCATAAATTTTCAATCGAGATTTATGAGCCATTTCTATTGTAGGCGTTTGACTCACAAATATTGATTTATCCTGCACTAAGTGAACACGCAATTTGAGTTTTATCATGATTGAGCATTGAGCGTGGATCACTTCAATCTCGATTTCCAAGACTGATTTGTAGTCAAAATCCGTTAGTAAAATGAAGATTTCATAAGTCTTTCAGATGATTCGACAGATTAAAGGACATGACTCAAGTGTCTGATTCGGACCATCTTTCAAATTTGATGTTAGTTTCTTTGCTATATTTAAACCATTTTAGAGAAAGGGATCACATAATTACAAAGTAGGTGTGAGTTACAAGTAGTACATCTCGCCAGCTAATATATTTATAAGTGCTCAGCTTGTGCAACATATCATGTGAGGGGTCTCTTGCACGTTAAATCTGTCAGGCTAAACATCCTCCCATTGGTGTGTGGTACGGTGTGGAGGGGGTGACAGTTCAGGTGCAGTCCTAGTCATCTGACCGTGGTTCAAAATGACGAGGCCCGTTCCACAATAGCCCTAATATTGCTTTACAACGTTGTTGGACGTTAAAATAACTAAACAAAAACCAAACAAAGCTTGATTTGACGATCGTGAATGACGTCTTTAGTTATTCTGTATACTACTTTGTAGAAGAGGACATACACTAGTTCCATATTTTTCTAAATACCAATTTATGCTAATGAGAAATGGGCAAAGATAGTATAGTGAAAGATCAACAATGTTTTAGGATTAGTTTTTAGTTTAGTTATATTAACGTCCCTTTTTGAAGTAAAACTAGGGCTATTTTGGGATGGCCCTCTTCATTTTGAACCACGGTCAGATGACGGGTGACGACACCTGAGCTGGCACCCTCTTCTCCAAACCAGCCCCACCAGCTGGAGAACGTTTGGCTACGACGGATTTAGTCTGCATCAGATTCATTTACACGTCCTTTTGCGGAATTGGGCCTCGAATCTGCAACCCTCCGGTTCCGAGGGCGAGGCTTACCACCAGACCATAGCGCCGAAGTTCCATCTTCTACTTAATATCAATAAAATAGTTAATCAAAATCAGACAGCAAACTTAATTTTGAACAATATTCAGGAGACAAATAATAATCATTGTTTATTGCCAATATTCTGAATTATCTATTTCTTGACAATAGCACTATTTATGGCTTGATCGAGTATAGTGATGACAGTTTGAAATGCTGGAACACCAGAGATAATTGGAGGAAGTAGGAAAATGTTACAGTGTAATTTTTGCAACAAAGATGGTGGACATTATGATTATGGACATGTAATTTTTATTATGTAGCTGACCTTGCAATTCAATATCTTATTTTTATTTCGTTCTGTAAGGGGCCAACATTTTTTCTAGACCTACATTTGACACTTGGATTCCATATATTTTTTCATTAAAATTTTTACATCAATTAATTGCTTTTCTTCAAATGTATGTGAATATGACTAAATTTTTTAGACTCCACAGGCTTTCTACCTCCTTTCCTCGAATTAATAACGTTATATACTTCATAGCAAAGGCTTATATCAATTTGATCTAATTCCCTCAAAATTTTATGAATGACCCCAAATTCCTTTCTAGAAGCAGAAAATGTTCAACCTATATTGATATTTGTAATAACAAAATAAAAAGAGTATAACAGCTTTTATTCATAGATTACTTAATAGTAATAATGTTTCATCATTAAAAAGTTAATGAATATGAGTTAATTATTTTAATTGATTTCCAAAATAATATCTTAATTAAGCTACTTGAAAATGGATGGGCATCCAAACTTCCATTTTAAAATGTTTAGTTTGCTTCAGACCATATTTTCAAAACTGAGAGAGGGGGATTATTGTTGATCATTTTTTTAACTGGCTGAGTGGGAAAGGCTTGAAAAAGACTAATTGTTTATTGATCATTTTTAAGCCGTCTAAAAGAGACGAGCTTTAATATTTATTCTTGATTATTTTTAAGCTGCCTACTAGAGAAGAGCTTGAATGTGTATTCTTGATTATTTTTTAAGTCTTCTAATAGGAAGAGCTTGAATATTTATTCTTGATTATTTTTAAGCCCTCTAATAGAGAAGAGTTTGAATATTTGCTCGATTATTTTTGAAGTCATCTAATAGAAAAGAGCTTGAATATTTATTCTTGATTATTTTTTAAGCTGCCTAATAGGGAAGAGCTTAAATATTTATTCTTGAATATTTTTTAAGCTGTCTAATAGACAAGGGCTTGAGAAAATTAATTTACATTCGATGCTCGTCATTAATAGTGAATTTAATTTTGGACAGATTCTCAAAATGTATAGTTTAAATGTGAACAAGATATTCCAAAATTCTTTAAAAATTCAACGACAGCATTCTTTTAAACATCAGTAACTGTGTTTCAAAGAAACTCCAATGATATTCATTAGAAGCTTGCTTTAATAAAATATGCGCCAACTGAAACTCGTGCATCTCGAACACGGGGTTGCGTCTTTTGACGAGGCCCAATTTCAGTTACATGCGCTCGCAGTTGTGTAAAGAAAGTTTTGTTGTGCAGTTGTTGATGGAAATAAGTATCTCGATGGAAGAAAAAAGTAATTGTAATTGAGCATTAATTCCGCTCATACGGAAACGATCGTGAAGGTGGACCGAGTTTGAAAATTCTACAGAGCAATTCCAAGAGAAGTTTAACCAGATGGTTTGATAAGTGATCGAGCCATTTCTTCATGATTTGAGATGGTTCTGTCGCTCAAGGAGAATTAAGAGGAATAAACAGACACGTCAACAGGACTAGGTGACCAGCCATGCTGCAGGACAACTTTGCAGCCAGAATCATTCCACGTGGTTCGTGTGAATCATTCGACGCAAGAATCATTCCAGCACTGACTTCCCATACCCTGCGCATTACCTCGATCTGACACCATCTAATTTGCACTTTGAAAGGGATTTTAAAGGAGATTATGTTCAATTATGAATATCCACCCAAAACTGTTCTTGCATTACGTTAGAAAAGCATCGCTTAGAAGCTGCAGCAAAATTTGTTTCAGGATATGTATGAAAACCTGCTTGAACGATATGAACGATGTCTCTAGTGAGTCGGTGCACACGGTATGAGTACAAGTTTAAATACTTATACCCATACCGTGGCAAATCAACTAGCTAATAGTGTGCACGTGTGGGTGTTAGCTTCTTTTGAGGGAAAATAAACTTACAGAAAACAATAATGTAATTCTGTTCTTCTTTCCATTTCAGTACTATGCAATTTTGTTCATTTTTTCTTTTGAATGCTATGTAATTATGTTCCTCTTTTCTATTGAGTCTTATTCATCTTTTTATTTCAGTACTATGTAATTATTTTCATATTTTCATTTCAGGATTAAGTAATTATGTTCATCTTTCCATTTCAGTACTATGTAATTATGTTCATCTCTTCATTTCAATGCCATGTAATTATATTTTCATGAATATAATTATATGGTCCTGAGCTACATCTTTTCATTCCTTTAATATGTAATTATATCCATCTTTCCATTTCAATACAGTATGTTATGGAGCATATTGCACTTCCAATTGTTTAATATCAATTTATTTAAAGAGATCAATTGTTCTTTACAACCATATAGAATTTATGTTCGACACAAAATTGTCTAAGTACAATACATCTGGTAAGAAATATTCAATAAATGTGATCTTTAATAAATGCATCTATGAAGAGAATATTCAACTTAACTAAATTGACTTTGACTATAACTAGCGTCATCACTCGAATTTCTGACGAAGAGAGAAGAGAGAGAATAGCTGGTTAACCCATCTCCAAGGACATCGGAATAGGAAGCAGGGGAAAAGAGAACAAATTAAAAGGGAGGCAGTGAAGGGTCGAACTGGTCGAAAATGAAATGTAAATGAGCATTCCCGGATATCGTGCCGGACCGAACCAAATTCCAGGAGCACCTCTCTCTCACCAGAGTGGATTAGACTATGGAGACAGTAATTTGTGAGAGGGAAGGTTGAGAATTTAGGAGGCGAGGGCTTTCCCCTCCCTCCTAATCTATCTCATTCCTCCCCTCCAACCGATCTGTTTATTCAGGAAAGGGTGTAAAGTCGGTACCCTTAGATGGTCGTTAATGACTGTTGTTGGCTCACCAGAGAAGGTGGAATGGCATGGTCAATGGGTCATCGAGTGCACGCATTCGATTGGTGAAGAATGCGAAAGATATTAATGGATTAGTAGAATGAGTTTTTGAATGATTGAAGATTCGTGGAAAAATAGCTGTTGGATAATTTTGGTTGCTTTAACTCTGACTGCCCAATTTGTGGGCCGAAATTGCTTCAAAAATTTTGTATATTTTTTGTTGCGTATTTTAAGACTATATATATTGTTGAATATAAAAATGCATTTTTTTTCTTTCTAGAAAGTATTTTTTTATATAGATTTTTATTATAATAAACTAAGGTGCCAGAAAAACAAATTTCAGATGTTATCCACAATAATCTTTTAAAGTAAATTTCAGTTAAATTTTATTTATTGCATAATATAAATCATTAAAATGCATAAAATTTAAGAAGGAGGAATATTTTTCATTTCAATTTTGCAAAACTAGCTAACGCTTTGCAAGTTATTGAATCATGATTGGAGTCATCATCTATTTGAGGAGTAGTATGAAAAATCTATATCACTATCACTATAGATAGCATAACCAACTTTGCTTTCGGAATCTGATAAGTCATCAGGAATCTACTCTCTGCCGATCGCTTAACATTTTCTAGCAGCCATTTCTGTAAGAAAAAAAGCATCAAAAAGTAAACTATCAGCGGGGGTATTAGGCAGTTGGTATTACACCTACCTTCAAAAGCCGGAATTTATAACACAGCTAAATTGTGGTAATAACGGCATCTGTTGACCAAAATAATCACAAGTTAATGTTTAATACTATATATAATTTATTTCAGACGTTAAACGGGGAAAAACGGGATGTGCTCCTCAATAAAGAAAGCGAAACACGTGCTCACGGAAATCGCTGAATTAGCAGATTTTGCTATATTTGAGTTGCACGTGGAAATTACGGATGAGTAGCTAGAAAATCCAGCTTGTGTTAGCTCTTACAATGGATTAAAATTTTTATCATATAGATCTCAGTGATAATTAGTTGAAACAAAATATTCTTGGAAATACGATTTTATTGTTAATTATAAATGATAAAAACAATGTTTAAATAAAAAAAGTTGTTTTCCGAATCATAAGGAAAAAAACATGATGCTAATAAAAATGAATTGAATTGTAATTTTAATTACGCTTGTAAAATAATTTATTTTTTTTGGAATTTATTTTTGCAATATAATATGTTCAATGCAATATAATTTTATTGTAACACTGTTTTAAATATTCAAATTTGATTTCCTGATTGTTAATTTTAAAAAAAATTAAATTTTTTACTAAATATTCTTTTTAATATTCTACTTTTTAAACTTAAATATATTTATCGTAATATTTTGTTTATATTACTTACAGAGATCAAAATGACTCTTTGTTAAAAGAATGAACAACGCGTCATTTTTTATTGACCTCCTTAAAACAATGATAGAAACGCATTTTATTTTACTTTACTTCTAACAGAAATTTCTGAAGATAATTCCAATTAAAAGTTTTACGCAGTTTTTGGACGAGTTTTGTGTGTGTGTGTGTGTGTGTGAAATATTTTTCTTAATGACTCAAGAAAAGGTAACTGTGTATCATAAAGAATTCCGACATCATAAAAATACATTATAATAAAAAGTATAATGACTATGTGTAGATTATTGGATTGGGAACAATATGGACCATTCAAAACTGAAAGGGAGAGGAAAAAATTGAGCCATATGTCCTCAAAATCGGGCATTAAGGACTTTGATGGACATTATTTTAATTCGAAATCACGAATACATCATACGGAAATAACTTTGATTTTTGACAATTTTTTTAAGAGGCTAATTTTATTCCAGTAGTATCATTCGTGAGAAGGAGATTCTTTCGTCATGGTAGATTATTCTCGTCCCCTTGGAGGGTGCTTGAAAATGTGAAAGGTGTCTAGCTCCTCCCCTCGATGACGGGGCGTACTTCCTTAGGGAAGTATTGTACAGTGACTGGTAATGGTGCTTAGGACTCAACTGCAGTTCCAGCCTGTGTTTCTGCAGTGGCGGTCCGGTCATTCAGTTTCTTTATCCGTGTTCCTTCAATGTGGATCAGAAAGTCTGTGATATGACTTTACTCAAACAATTATATTTCCTCAAACATAAATGTTTGAGGAAAGTCACATCACAGACTAAAGGTGGGTTCCGACGATGTTTATTATTGTCCGCAAACTTTTTCTCTCTGCTGTTGTCTCGGCATTGTCCGCGTGTGAACACTTGAGACAACGCCGACAACATTTGTCCCAACGGGACAATCATTTGCCATTTTCCCGTTCTGGTCACGTGATTTTCCGGAAGTAGGCGTGATCTTCTATTGCGGATAATAATAAGCCTCGTCCGAACCCATCTTAAGTCATTTTAGGTATGAATTTCTAAAAATTTCAGCAGTATCTTCACGCTTTATAGGTTGTCAAAACTCGGTCTTGTCTAGCTCATCCCATCGATGACGTGACGTACTTCTTTAGGAAAGGATTGTACCGTGACCGGTAATGGCCCTTAGAACTCAACCGCAGTTCCCGCTTGTGTATCTGTAGCGGTGGTCTGGTCATTCAATTTCTTTATGTATCAGAAAGTCTGTCTGACTTTACTCAAACAGTTATGTTTGAGTAAAGTCGTATCACAGACTAAGCCATTTTAGGTATGAATTCCTAAAAAATGTCAGCAGCATCTTCCCGCTTTATATGTTGTCAAAACACGATTGGAAAGAGCATATCTTTAAATTTCCAGAAATTTCAAAAAATCGGTTCGTGAAAGTGATGTATCTCTTTTAAGGAATTTCCCGATTCATTTATTAATTTTATGAAGTTCTGATATGTGCTTTGATACTCTCTCTATGTCAAACAACCTTCTAAATATTTATAATATTATATCATCCTTAGTTTCACACATTGCTTCCCCAAAGTAGTCATTCTTTCATAACTGACCCCCCCCCTCCCCTTTCCCACAACCATATTCATTGGAAGTTAATTGCAATCACTCAACCAATCTGCATGCTTAATACTGATCCGGATGGATTCTCGTGTCCATTTGTTTCGAGCCTTCTGATTGGTTCGACTTCCTTTTCCAGACATGGATCCGCTCAAAGAGAGATTGAAATGCAAATGAGGGCCGTTAGCCATTTAGGGATTCCCCAGCACTTGATTACCGGATCCAGGGACGTGACAATGGCTACCGGCTTATTCTGGGGAAGGGTAAGTGCTTGTAAAGACGCCACTGCTTGTAGGCAGCTGTGTTTGCCGAATGGCCTGTTGGATGAGATGTTTATGTACTTAGTGGGGGCAGAGCTTTTTAGGGATAATGCTATTAAGCATTTTGCTTCCATGATGGCATACGAGGAAGCAGTTACGGCCATAATTTCTCTCGATTGATCAATTCTAAAGCGACTTAAGTGGAACGCTATGACATTAGTTTCTAGCCTTTATGGAAATAAAAATGTCTCATTAAAAATTTAATAAATAGATGAAAGAAACTAAATAAAAATATTTATTTTCATCATAGATGATAAAAATATCCTTTTTTTCTATATAAATGCCAACATTATAATTTAATTGCTTGATTTTGTGCAGGACATAATAGCAGTTAATCGATTGATAAAACTTAGATTTTCTATTCCATTTAACATGTTAACTGGAGAACAAACATTTGTTCTGCTCGCTTCACAACGGGGACAATGGAACTCTCAAATTATTAAGATAAATATATGTGACAAAAAATGTCTTCACGCCCATTTGCAATAGTAGTTAGTGTATGAAGAAATATTTCGTCATTCACAGTTAACAGATTACATAAAAGTTTAATGTTTAGGTCAATAATTTTGTGAATATTAATTTTTTAAAAAGAAAAATGCAAAATTTTACTGAAGGGAGGTAATGAATTAAAAATAAAATTTACTTTGCTTTTCCAGCAATAATAAATTAATTGTACAATTTTATGAGTAAATAAATAAAAACAACATACGAAAGACACTATGTAGATCAAATTTACCATAGAGGATTCCCTGCTGGGGGCCTTGAGTTGAGGTAGACAAGTTTCTATCATTTTGTTTGGTTCTCGAAACCCTGAATGGTAGTCG
>JAPMOQ010001064.1:1058738-1094972 GCA_026543055.1 Argiope trifasciata | reverse complement strand
ACAAGATTCCCTGTTGGGGGTGACCTTCAGTTAAGGTAGAGAAGTTTTATCATTTTGTTTGGTTCTCGAAACCCTGAATGGTAGACGAAAAGATGAGAGAGTGGCTCCTCAAATTTACCTACATGATTCCCTGTTGGGGGGATCTTGAGTTAAGGTAGAGAAGTTTCTACCATTTTGGTTGGTTTTTGAAATCCAGAATGGTAGACGAAAAGGTGAGGGTGTGGCTCCTCCTATGAACGATGGGACATACTTGCTTAGTTAAGGATTATAACGTGACCGATGATAGCCCGTTGGATTCAAAAACAGTTCCAAACAGTGTTGTTGTTTTAGCTATCCTATTATTCATTTAATTTTATCCGTTAGCTTTCAGGTGGTTTGGAGAGTCAGTGATAAGACTTACCCTACAGTTTTATTGAAAAGTTACTTTCAATAACAAATTCAAATTTAAAGGCTTTATTTCATTTTAATTTCAATAAATTAATTCTAAATACGGTAATAAATTTTCAACTATTAAGAAAATAAGTATTTAGATTTAAATATTTTAATTTAACTCCTTCTTAGAAAAACCAGTTGCACATTCATGGTTTAATTTGTTAAAACTTTTAATTTGACATTTAATTTGTTGAAATTATTGAAGGTACTGCCGAAAGAAAATTATTAAATAATAACATTTTTGTAAAACAGCACAATTTCTTACTAATGTTTAAGTTGGTGAAGAGGCTATTCATAAACAACCTATAAAATTCATAAACAAAACAAACTATTTTAAATTCAAAACAATATAGGATTCATTTCGACAAATTCATCAGATAAGAATCTGAAATCAATAACAACGTAGCACATTTTTCTAGCGTTAAAGATCTAGACATGATGCCACTTTTCTGTTATTTTGTTGTAAAAATTACAGACATGGTGTCTCGATCCTTCAAGTTTTCGAAAATCAATTTTTAAGCAATATGACGGTTTATTATATACATATCGAATAATAACGCACTGAAGCATTCTTTCGTTGGAGAAGAGCAAATATTGTAAAGAAATAAGCACTATTTACTGTATAAATGCATGAAATTTTTGAATGAATATAGATATAAGGCACGACTTTTTAATCATGGGAAGTTACATTTTCTAAAATTAAGAGATAATTTATCATTCAAGAATATTATTTGAGAACATACTCATGAATAATAATATTTTAAGTATGCTTGAAATATTATTTGAGACTCTGTTTTGCGTTAATATTTTATAAAATATTTTACACACATACTCACACATACAGCTATGGATTTCCTATCTGTTGGACTCACTTACGTGTAGTAGGTGTGTATGAAGTGAGATAACACAATCAGCAGTTCCCAGTAGAGTTTATTTACACGATGACAGGACAGCACAAAGACGACATCTATTTACAGATGACAAATATATACAGTGAAGATGAGCACACAGAAGAGTACACAACAGTATTCTGCAGCAGACAGTAGCCCACAATAACAAGAGTAGTCCATAAGAAGAAATCCTTAGTATCAACGTTCACAGCACACAAAAGTCCTAGAGAGGAATCAGCAGAAGAGAATATCCTCTGAACTTGGCTCTACGGTCTCTCCAGATGGCCGAAACTTCCGCTGTTCATTTTCGCTTTCGCTGCCGACTCACTGCCTCAATTCGCGATTATTTCCCTGTTCCGTTCACGCCGACGACACAATGGGCTGCGAAACCAGCTACGACGAATACAGGATACAGCAAAGCAGAAATTCAGCACTCTGAGATTGCTTCGATTTCTTTCGGAGAATCCCGACTACTATTCACCACCTCTCAATTCAGGACTACTCGCCAAGATCCATGATTGCCTCAATTAGCTTGAAAGTACCAGTCTTTTATGATTCCCGGGAGTTGAGGTTAGAAACTTCTGGACCAATTAGGGCGTATCTGGACATTTTTCGGTTGCTAATTAACGTAATGAAAAAATTCTCTATGTGTCGGGTATTAGCCATTTTGTTGCTAAATTCGTCACCAAGTCGCCAAATTGCTACCAAGTTTGTCTTCAAGCTTTGGGACCATTAATGCGACATCTGTCAACCATCCAATACAGATTACTGTATTAATCATTCTTTCTCATAAAAACATTATTCGCGCTGGGAAGAAAAATTACAGGTTCGTAACAATATTGTGTATGTGTGTGTGCATGCAGAGTGAGAAGGGAATAGTTTCCAAGATTCTTCGCATAGGATACGGATTCATTTATAGCATAAATGTATACATGGAAAAGCGTCAGATTGAAACAGAAACAACTGTGAATAAGATGTTAAATGAAAGAGGGTTTGTTGATATTATCGCTGACAAAACTGCTTGCATCAGCGATGAAATTTACTTGGCATCAGTGGAATGATCTGTATCCATTAAGTCAAATCTTTTTTCAAAGATCTCAAGCATTTAACGAACATATTTAGAAAATGATAATTATCAATTATTTGAGATTCGCACAAAAATCAACTAGAATCGCAAAAAAAAAAATGTTCACATACCTCCATAAAAAGTGAAAGAGGTTTGATAAATCGAGAGATAGAATTTACCATGGGACTGGTTCATAATATACAATTCCTCGCGCCCCCCCCCTAAAGTGTCCATCTTCTTTCTTTCATCTCTCATTTCTTGCATTCGAGTTTTATCGCATGACTTAGAGCCATATATTTCTATACAATGAAAGAATCAGTATATGTACGAATACATAGAATTTGTTTTATGAATTCGTATCAGCTGGTATAAATAACATAAAGGAATTGGAAGAGAATGAAGAATAAACTATATGTTAAGGGATTATAACTTCAATGAAAATGCATTATAAATATAAAAAGGCTTGATTTATTTTAAATGTTTACAACTACATTCGAGTTGGTACTTCAAAAGAGAAATTCTAGAATGTTAATATTTTAAGTCATATCAATTTAAAGTCTATAGAAAAAATATAAAAATCCATTCATGTGATTCAAAATAACAACATTATGCAATATTAATGACAACAAAAATTAAATGATAATCTGAAACAGAGTAAAACACTTCACTAGTGAATATCATGATGCATAACTCTATCTTGTAGGTCTATAAATAAATCCATCAAATTAAAATTCAATTTCTTAAAATATATATCCTTATTAAACCAAATCACATTGAAAGAAGCTTGAAATTAAAACTTGTTCTTACATATCTGACATTTTGAAATATAATAAGCTAATACAAGAGGTCATAATATTCCACATTTGATTCATTACGCTCCTGAATTTCTATGGGATATATATTATTTGAAAATGGATAAAGTTCAACTTATTCATTATCCAAAGTTTACTTGCTTGCAATCTATAGACTGGATTCAAAATTTGATATAGATCGACAACAGTTTGAAATTTGATGCAGCTAGCCCCTTTAAAATCTAAAATTATTCATAAAATTTTATCTATCTAGCTTGTTACTTTTTCTAGATATCGTGTACATTTACATTCGGATACATTCATAGACTTTCAGCTAATGGATTTCGTTTAAAATTACATAGTAAGATTTTTAAAAACATTCAACATTTAATAAAAGTCTAAATCCAAAACCAGACTCTAGGAGTCTGAGTAAAAGTATTTTTGAGCTATTCTGTTCTCAGTAAAGCTTCAAACAAACATACATGTGAGTAGGCGTAAATCCAAAATTGTTGTTTTCGAACCGAAATGGAAATTTTGTTAAAATCTGGAAGTTAGATTTTTGTAAATGTTTACTGTCTTTTTCTTGGTATACTTTGCATACGAGAAACTTAAAAAAAACTGTTTTAGTGTCTACTTCTGTCAAACTAATTCAGTATAATTTACAAGCAGAATAAACATTCTCAAAATATGTAGCATTGATTGTCATGTCTGTATCCCAAAATATTTCAACTGTGTTATTAAACAGACTAATCTGAGACAGATTCAACGTCTAGATAACCATAACAGACAGCTTCACGTGACCCTTCCCTCCCCATTTCGAAACAATATATTAAAAAGCGACATTCGCTGAAATCCGCCTAATTGACAAAATGCGTTTCCTGTCTTTTCTGTGCCACAAATCTCCCAAATCCTCGTTCATCAATACTGCAAATGCACTTCGCGACTTCTGAGGTATAAGAGGAGATGGGAAAGAGACTTGTTGCGGCCTGTCACCCCCCATTTCCTAATGAAGGAGGCGTCGTCTGCAGTGCATAAATTCTCCCCCACCCCCTAATGAGCTGTTTACGGGAAGGCCTTTCCTCTAATTCGTTCTGAAGACTTCCATATCTCATTTTCATTAGTTATTGAAAGGCGAGTAACGCTGCTTTTCGTCGTCTGTTTTATAAATCGATTCATGAGCGGTCGCTGGTTCTGGAATCGCGAGTCAGTTGCTAACAATAGAGGACCTATTGTGCGATGATCATTCTCTTTAACTCGTGATTCTCAAAATGTGGAGTTGGTTGTCGAGTTCTGAGATAATTCTAGGAAACTCGTCCTTCTTCTAGATGCGCGTATAAGCTACGATTTGATAGAAATAATGTTTCTGGGGTTACTGTAATTATACTTTATAGTCTTATTAAGTTTGAAGTAAATGTCACCACTACTTGTAGATGTCAACCATTGAATTTCTTCAAACGGTTTCCGGTAGCCATAGTTGATGCCATTCAAGATGGAAATTGATCTAATTAAAATAGACAGTCATAGACTTATTTGCGGTAGCCGACAGAATCTGAAGCTCGAAAAGGTTATCAGTATATACTTGGAAATAATTTACTTAATAGGAAAAGGGTGGAATAATAACTCATAGAGGTCCTTAGAAATACTTTTAAGGACCTTTTTTTCTTCCAAATTTTAAAACCAAAATTGATTACTGTCAATTTAATTTAATTAATAAGCAATTAATTTAATTATATAAGAAATTATAGGTTGTTAAACTTTATTAACTGAAATAGCAAAATGCTTAAATGTACATCTTTTCAAAATCAATTAAATGACATACAAAATTGAAAGTGACATTTCTAAACTGTTGGAATCAACAAATTCCGTGAAAAAATAATTATTAAGAAAATCAAAATATTCCGTAAAGAAAGTAATTATTAAAACAATAGTAAAAAAGGAACAAAAGTTTTCCTTATAATCTCTGCATAATAGTAGTATTAAACAGATCTTATAAATTATGAATTAAATTTTTTAAATAATTTGTAATTAAAAGTTGTAAATGATAATTAATTAGGAGTATTAAACAATACTTGATTTTAATTCGAGTGCATGGTCTTTCCAATCAATTGAAGGCCTAAATTAATACCAGAACATATTTATGGGGCTCGCAGCTACCTTTCTAGGCAATCGCCTACTAAAAGGAAAGAGTTATATCTAATCAGAAAACTAATCTCGATGTTAAGGCGTATTATATGGCAAGGATTTCAATCAGAAATGTAATAACAGATTGAGAAGTAATCCCCCACTATCTAGATAATTGAAATATAAGATTTGAGAATCATACTGTCGTTGCACATCTCCAAGAACTCCACAGCTGCATCAAGTCTTTGAAAATTTATATCCTGCAGAAATCCAATGCTAACAATGGAATTTGTTGGTGATAACGAGGACCGAACTCGCAATCCTAAGGTTCGTAGCCAGATAACATGATCACAACACAAAAGTGACCATTCAGTCTTAAGGTTGTTTTCTGGCTTATAAAGTGCCCACTACAATATTTGGCTATTGGTTAAAGTACTCAAATGTCGTATCGCATTGTAAACGAAATATCAGATCGATTTGCAATACATTTTAATTTTTGAAAATGGGCCATACTTTAAATTGTAATTATATCATTGTTAATGTAATACTCATCCATTTTGCAACAAATTTTGATATGTAAAAAAAATCGTAAACACCACATATTTACATTGATACCTCGCTGTTTCAGGTTTGATGTTAATGCAGAGAACAATTTCATTAACATGTCTTGTTAATTATCTGGTCGATGGCTATTTAGCCAATTCTCAGCACTTTTTTGAATATCACCGTCTGATATGATTCTTGTTTCGTATAGACATTTCTTCAATGCCAAGGAAAGGACATAGTCACCGGGAGCCAAATCGATATTGCATGGGAGGGGGTAGACAGATGGCGGCTCAGACCTCCCACCTAAATCTTGTCAGTAATCACTCTCCACTCTTCAAAAGAACGATAACATTTCGCTTCCTGTGTATTTCAATGATTTCAATGTGAATGCCCGATGATGATGCGTGCATGAAAACATTCGTGTGTGCATTCACAGTTCATAGAAATCGTATTACAGCTCGCGTTTTTGTGCGAGACCACTTTTTTAGACGCCTTGTCATTGCTGTCGCTGTTTCAAATCTCAGTATTATCATTATCCCCTCGAAGACAACTAGCCCACACTGTCTCCTCAATTGCTAATGCATAACAATATTCCCATCTACAATTTCTACTTTCCAATAACTGCTGCTTGCAACCTTTTATTTTTGGATCAGCCCTAATATTAAAAAATTGGGTGAAAATATAAGCAAATAAACGTTCAACGATTTAACCTCTAATTTTATAAATAGATAATCCCATATTAATTATTAATTCGTAATAGGAACTTAGAAAAAATATCTCATTACTCCCTCGTATTAAAAAACTGGTCAGAAAAGTAAGTAGATAAAAGTTCAACGGCTTAACCACTAATTTTATAGATAGATAAGCGAATAATAATTATTAATTAGTTATGAGAACTTAGTAAAAATATCACAAACTTTATAATGCATTTGTATTCTATTTAATAAATCAGGCATCTGTGTGGAAACTTAGCATGTGTTGGAAATTCTTTCCTTTTTCATGGAGCTCGCCTCTTTTAAATCCACAGCAAGATCCTCTTTTTTATCTCCCTTCTTTTGATTAAAACAGTTCAGAGGCTCTGCGAAACCGAAAAGAGCATTTAAAAAAGTCGCCAAAGAAGTTCAAAGAAACCTAATCGCGTGAGTCCGCACAATAAAGTTGGAACTTTTACGAAAGAATGCTTTCAGTGCGACTGCAGTAAATGGGGCCGGAACACGCAACGGCGGGGTATACGTCATTATTATCCTGCCTAGAGAGTGTCGATGGTTCGCAGTGAGTTGCACCACACTTAGAGAAAGAGATTATCTTTTTCGGTGTGGTTTATCGATATGCAAAAAAGCATGACAGAGTTTCTGTGAAGACAAACGCAACATTAAAGACATGCCTTTTAAAGGTTGGTTTGGTTTAGCGATATCTGATTATACTACACCAATCAAATGGTAAAAATATAAAGGATATTAAAAAGACTCACTTATTAAATTATAAACACAAATGTATAAATAGAAAATTGCTTAAGTATGACATAAAAAAGGACTTCAGTAATTAAAAATTTGCTTGATGATAGTAAAATGTA
The DNA here is from genome assembly GCA_026543055.1 of Argiope trifasciata. Classification (NCBI taxonomy): domain Eukaryota; kingdom Metazoa; phylum Arthropoda; class Arachnida; order Araneae; family Araneidae; genus Argiope; species Argiope trifasciata. The sequence goes on along the minus strand of JAPMOQ010001064.1, from coordinate 1,087,553 downwards.
GTTGGCAGTTGTTGCTCATAGACGGAATTTGCACTTAATGATTCATACAATTATGTAATGTACATAAAATTAAAAAGAATGTTCTTCAGAATAAAAAAGTTGCTAAATGAAAGTGAAAAATTCAATAGTTCTTGAGAATTTAAAAATGCTTGGGTGGTATTTTTCACCCACCAAGTCTTGTAGTGTTGCAGAAAATGAATTAAAAATCTGAGCACGATAAGAATTATAAACAGAGCATTCAATTAAAATGTAATAAATAGTTAAATGCCGTTGGCAATTGTTGCACATAGGCGGATTTTTCCCTAATATAAGATGTTTATGAGTGAAACGTGTACTCTCTGTACGGAGACGAGTCAATTTGACATCTATCTCATGTATAGCTGGGGCCGCGGTGGCCCGGTGGTATAGTCTCGGCTTCGGAACTGGAGAATTTCAGGTTCGAGACTCGATTCCACCGAAGATCCGTTGTGTGAGGGGGTTTCTTGCACGTTAAATCTGTCAGGCCAAACGTCCTCCCGCTGGTGTGGCGTGGTGTGGAGAGGGGGGGAGTGCCATTTCAGGTATCGTTCTCGTCATCTGACCGTGGTTCAAAATTACGAAGTCCGTCCCAAAATAGCCCTCGTGTTTCTTTAAACGGGACGTTAATATAACTAAAACTAAAAAACTCATGTATAGCTAGAATAGGACAAAACTCAATTGTAGGTTTTATACAGCATAGCTTATTATGCGTCTGCCGATCACATGCCTCTCGCTAGGAAGTTATTATATGGCTTGAGAATGCCCTCATACGGTCACAAATCGGAAGTCTAGCTCTTAAGACATCAGCCGTCTAGAACTCTAGCTCTTAAGACAGCCGAGAGGACATTTTCATTACCTGAAATACCTACAATGTATTCCCCTTTTAAAGGAAAATACATTCGAATACAAAATACAAATCAAGTCTTACCTATTTGTCTACATCATCGTTTTCCGTATTATTGTTATATCAAATAAGGTATAATAAAATATAGTAAAGAGTTATTTGAAATATTCATAAAAATATCAACTCATATAAATATCTACGCATTGTTTCATTTCATAAACTAAGATCAATGTAATCACAAACATAATGATATCATAAATGAAATAAATCATGTACAATGAGGAATTTTAAGCTCACTTATCAAAACCATATATCAAGTAAACCGTAAATCAAGAAAAACCGTAGTTTCAAGCAGGAAACCAAGGATTTAAACCAACTTAAAACAACTATACTAGTTTTGAATTGAATACAAAAGAACAACAGTTCGAATAAGAGCATGTGAAGCGTACATCTTTTCAGATTACGGCTCCTCCGAATATGCATTCTTATTACTATTAGCAACTAATATACATTATTGTTAATAATCTATACTTATAATAAAGCTCAATGTGTGTGTGTGTGTGTTGGCGCTCTACAGGACAAACCGTTGGACCTACAGCTACCAAATTTGGTACATGTATACCTTGGAGGTCCGAAATGTGCACCTCGGAGCCCTTTTCTCGAATTTTTAATTAGAATTTGAATTAATTAAAATTTAAGCAAAATTTCGACGTTTTTCCGCTATAACATCCGAAAATATTATTGCACAAACATGATTTTTATATCAATTTAAAGATAAAAAAATTAGCTTTCTAATGGTATCAGTTTTTTAAATTTATAACGTAAACTTCTATTTTTAATGAATTTTTAAAGAAATATTTTAACCATGTTTTTATCACGTGACTGGATAAAATAAAAGAATGCCGGAAGTTCAAATAAAAAAAATATCATCGCAAAATAAATCTACAGAAATGCAACTTTCAGCACGTGACTGGATAAAATAAAAGATATATAAAATGTGATATTTTCTTTGAAAAATAAATGCAAAGCAAAGGTTTCTACAATCGTTTGCAATATCTATACCATTAACTCAATAAATCTTCTTCATTTACGGTAAACTTGATTGAATTTTGACAGGATATGCTTTGAAATCCCGACTTAATGGCATATTTATGTTATCGTTTGCAATATCTGTATCATTAATTTAATACTTTTTTTCCCTTTCTCGCTTTCTTTAAAAAAACATATTTAATATTTTGGCAACATCATCGAAATTTTTTTTAATATTTTGGAAGCATAACCGATGGTTAAAACTGATGGATTTATAAAATTAAAGAATATTACTAGGAAAAGGTGTACTTTTAGAACTTTCCGTCCATCATCTTAAAGAAAATACTAATTTCAGGTCAATCAATGCCCGGAATTACTTCAAGGCTAATGAATATGTGATTTAATTGAAAATTTTAGAACGCTTTACTCATGGCGAACCAGCTGGTCGCCAAAGGCGGCTAGTGTATAATAGTTGCTACTATACCTTCCGAATAATAAATAATTTTAATGGGTCTTAATGTGCGGCTAAAAACTGATTAAAAATTAGTTGACTAATTAAATTAATTCTATACGATTAAAAGTAAAATAGGTACAAATATGAATAGAATACAAAATAACAATATCATGAAGAGCAACAAGCAAAGTATGTATCGCTTCCTAAGGCAAATCTTTTGAACATATATTTTATGTACAATATATGTTAATTGTTAACAATGTGAAGAAGTAACTACTATGCCTGCCATATTGTAAATAATTTATAGTGACTTTCATTATGATAAAACTAATTAAATATTAGCCGGTCTAATTAATATTGTTCTGCAAAATTAAAGGTAAAATGCAATAATTAATTTATATTTAAATTACTGAAAATTATATAAAATTAATGTCAGAGAATGTGTATTACTAAACATAAAACTAAAGGAATATTTATCACAAAAAAATTTAATTTTTAATGATTGAAATCTTGTTGATTTGCCTTTAATTTTTATTTTGCCAGTATTTTTTGTATCTTGTTAATAACTTTACAAATAAAGACATAAAATAACAATAAGAAATAAATTTTGGCAAATTCGCAATACAGTATAAACTAATATACTGATTTTTGATTTGACTATTTCTTCTTCATTCAGAAAAAAATGATACAAAAAACATTCCACGTCAGATATGGATTTGGTAAAATGAAAAAAAAAAGTTTAACTTAAAATACCAAAATAATTTTAAAAACCGTGTTATTTGATATCAAAAGTAAGAATTTCTTCAAAGACATCACAAAAGCCTTTTAGTCAGGTTCAAATAACGTTGAATTCCACTACTTCCACCAGTATAAATCATATGCAGTTATTCAGGAAAAAGTTAAATAACGAATATAAGGCTCTACATATTTATGATTTTTTTTTAATATTTTAACTGAATAAATGTTTTTCAATGAAGTGAAGAAAATTTGAAAGTCATTTCTTTTTCGTATAAATACCGACTGAAAAATATATTTTAGAAGTTTATTTCGCTTATTATTGCTTTTTTAAAGTAATTTTTATTTCAGGTATAAAAATATTTAAAAATCGTAACAATCTCAAATATATATATATTTATATATTTATGTCCCTCTCTCTCTTTCTCTGTATATTGTATGTAGGTATATATATATATATATATACAGCATACTGTATATATACTACCATTTTATATTACAATAAAGAAGTACGTTTATCAATAAATATATAGGTGAATAAAAAGAGTATAATATTTTGAGGAATCAAACATTTTGAAATTTTGAAATTCTTGGATGTTAATATTTGTCTATAGTCTAAAAAAGATCTGCACGACTTCTACTACTTTCAGTATTTAATTTATAAAAAGGGTACTGACGTATCTCTTCAAATATAAATGTTAAAAAAGATTAGTTTCATTTTGCACGGTTAGTTTAGTTTAGTTTATAGATATATTATTAGTTTTAATGTACCGTTTTCAGGAGACAAAGTATCTTTCCGTAGTTTATGAAGCATTCTCGACATTTTTTTTTAAATATTGTAATGTGCAAATGAGACTGTAAAAACAATAGTATTTATTTTAATTTTCCTCATTAAAATTTATTTTTTTTAATTATTTATATATAACATAAAAATTATTCAAATATAACTATTTTAATTTCATATGGCAGATATATTTTACTAAATTATATTTGCCTAACTAATTAACTACTAAATAATAACTTCTTAACGAACCAGTTAATATTAAACACACAAAACCTTATTAAATACTGGTTACCTGAAGTGACCAGTATTATATCAGATTTTAAAATAGATTCGTCAATTTTTAAATAAAACTTTTATATGAATTCTGCCCTTCATGAATTAATTATTCATTATGAAATGTTATCAAATGTAGATTTTAATTTAAAACAACCAATTTTCAATTAATTAATTAATTTAATTATTCAGCCAATGAATAATTATAATATTTTTTGCAATGAAACTTATAAAAATTAGTTATTTGTATCGAACTGTGATTTGAAATGGAAGTTAATATTTAATCACACAAAATAGTACCAAATATGGTAAAAAAATAAATAAAAGGGCTGTTTACTCAATATTATTAAGGGTTGCTTCACAAATGTCTTTCACATTTCTCATACAATAAGAAACGAACCAACAGATATACGTCAGGCTAGAAGGGGACATATTAGTTAAATTTTATGAATGAAATTATGAATTTTTTAAATGAAAAAATCAGCATAAACAATGCTTCTCCTCAATAAATGATCATGTATTTAGGTCAATGGAAATGAATAATATTTAAATTAATCAATAAAGAAACAACTCATTTTTCAGCTCTGTAAGCATTAGTTATACAGAATATCTGGTTCTCAATCAAATTCATATAAGATACAGCCTTCCATCCATACTACATTCCCTGAAGCCTGCAGCAAAACGCTTATTTAATTTTCTTTTTAAATTGAAAGTGGTCTATAAATTTATATAGACCACTCTCAATTTGGTACACACGGAATCAATTTCGCATATGATAAAAAAACTAACCTATAAATATAAATCTAGTTATCATGGGGCATGATAGTCCTATTTTAAAATGGAAAAAAAATCCCCTTAAAGAATGCTTCTCCTCAATAAATGATCATATATTTAGGTCAAGGAAAATGAATGATATTTAAATCAATGAACGGAGCGCCAAATCACTTTTCAATTTTATGAGCATTAGTGGTACAGAATAGCTGGTCCACGATCAAATGCATATAAGATACAGCCTTCCAGCCATACCGCATGCCCTGCAGCCTGCAGCAAAACGCTTATTTAATTTTCTTAAATTTATAGACCCCTCTCAATTTGGTACAGATGGAATCAATATATATTTATGTGTCCCAACTTCAACCAGATTCACGGAGAGCCACGGGCTACAGTTACAGTTAATTGTTGATTCTCTGAGTCCCTATTCTTCCAAAACGGGGCTCCTCAATCGATAGGAGAGACCTCGGGCCCTATTGACGAAGGGGCCACTACGGGGCCCTCCAGTCGCTCGTTGGGAGGAATCCGACTCGGACTAAAGATATTAATTAAAATTCGTTGCATAATCATAGGTAAGGGTGTCTTATTGCAAACCATGTAGTTCTGTAGATACATGGGGTAGGGGTGGGCTGGCTTGCTCGTAATCGATTGTGAAAATGCTCGTCGTTACCAAGGCAACGTAGCGTTTTGAAATTCTAATATCGGTTCCTTCTTTTTCTCAAGGCGGAAAGAATAATTAGCCTAAGTACGGGAATTCAGAAACGGTTTCGATTTTCCCCGGCCCTTTCCTTTTGCGAGTGAGTGCTGTGTAATAGCTTTCGCATTCTAAGTGAGATTACGTTTATTGGTGTAATCTATTAGCTTTGCAATCGATGATTAGGAAGATCAGGTTCTGAAACCTATTTTTATGTTATGATTCATTAGCTGTGGTTGAAATTATGTTTTGATTATTGTTTATGCGTAGCATTTTCTTTTCTTTTTTTTTCAATAAGTTTCATAAGAGTATCAGGAACAGAGCTTTTTTTAAACACAATATTTGAAAAGATAGAAACAATATACAAATAATATATTAATGATAGAAACAATATACTAAGAAACAATATATTATCATGTGATATCATGATCCTGTTTTCGTTAGGATGTTTTGAATAATTCAAGAAGTTATTCAATCGATGATTAGGAAGATCAGGTTCTGAAACCTATTTTTATTAGTTATGAAGGAAGAAGAAAATGCTTCATTAGCTGTAGTTGAAATTATGTTTTGGCTATTGTTTTTTGCGTGGCATTTGCTGTTTTTGTTATGAGTTTCATGAGAGTATCGGAAACAGAGCTTTTTTTAAACACAGTATTTGGAAAGATAGAAATAGTATGCATATTATTATCTTGTGATAACATGATCCTGTTTTCGTTAGGAGGTTTGGAATTATTGAAGAAAACAAATAATTCAAGTTCGAAATCTGGTTGCCAATGAATAAAGCATATATGGTGATATTCATCAATATTTTCTAATATCATATATTTTTTATCTGCTTTTATTAGTATTGCATTATTATGATATATGCTTCTTTGAAAGCAGATGCGTTTTTAAAAGATTAACTTCTTTTACCAGTATTGCTTTATTATTACATATGATTCATTGACAGCAGATGCATTTTAAAGGGTTGGCTTAGAACTACGACATCATAGCTGTTATTTTCATTGAATGCAACTTTTTTCGAAGGAAAAAAAATAGTTTAATTTTTAATAATCGGTTTTAAAACTTTACTTGTGTTTAATAAAAGATCTGAAAAAGAATTTTTCTCTTTTTCTCAGGATTTGACTCCTGTTCTAAGATTAATCCACTATAAAACTATTTAACTTTCCAGCGGACGCTCGTATGTCAGAGATACACTAGAGATGAATTTCGTTTTATACTTTCAGATCTGGTGGCACTGGGAAAGCCTATGTTTGGAATTTATGGCATACCATGTACTTAAAGGTAATACCGTTTTCTTTCATTTCGGACTGATATTTTGGTCTTTAATTAAATCAAAAATCATGTCTCTTAGTAAAAGAATGCTGAAATATTTTGTTTTAGAATTTTTAACATCTTCCTTTTTATAATAATTTTTGGAATCTAATATTAATCTTTTTTTTAAAATTTATTTAATAAGAAATATAATGAAGATATATCTGATTCTCGCAAAATACACTTACGCTTTATGAACATACCCTTGTTGTTTAAACCCACACATGCTTTAAAAAAAACATGCTATTTAAAGAAAAACGAACGATTTATCAATTTAATGTTCGTTTTACCTTGTAAAGCCATATTCTGGTGTTTCTAATATTCAGAAACAATTGTTTTAGGATTATCTCCCAACTGATTTCGATTTGTCCTTCAAAACAAAAACATTATTTCATGCAATTTATATTCATGAAATGCAGATATTTTCACTGAAATGTGATTTTATAGTTCCTTTCCTCATATTCAAACTACTGTATGCGAGAATTAGATTACAAAGTATTATTAAAAAAGTTTCACATTTCTGTAATTTTATAGAATCCGGCAATATGTATAAAATTGAAGCATTATCTCAACTGATTATTAAAAAAGTCGTTTACTGAGGATCAGTTTTTGATTTGGTTTTATAACTTTATGTCTATACTTATAATAAAGCTCAATGTGTGTGCGTGTGTGTGTTGGCGCTCTATAGGCAAGACCGTTGGACCTACAGCTGCCGAATTTGGTACATGTGTACCTTGGAGGTCAGGAATGTGCACCTAGGAGCCCTTTTTTCAAATTTTTAATTAGAATTAATTAAAATTTAAGTGAAATTTCGACGTTTTTGTGCTATAACTTCCGAAAATAATATCGCACAAACATGAATTTTACATCAATTTAAAGATTAAAAAAATAGCTTTATAATGTTATAAGTGTTTTAATGTATAACTTAAGCTTCTATTTTTAACGAATTTTTAAAGAAATATTTTAACCATGTTTTTTAGCACGTGACTGGATAAAATAAAAGAAAATAATGACGGAAGTTCAAATTAAAAAAAAAAAACTATGATCCCAAATTAAATCTAAAGAAAAGCAACTTTTAGTACGTGACTGTATAAAATAAAATAAATATAAAATGTGATATTTTCTAAAAAAAATAAATGCAAAGCAAAGGTTTCGATAATCGCTTGTAATATCTAAATAATTAATTCATCAAATCTTCTTTATTAACGGTAAACTTGATTGAATTTAGACAGGATATGCATTGAAATCCCTACTTAATGGCATATTTCTATAATCGTTTGCAATACCTGTATCATTAACTCAATATTTTTTTCCATTGTAAAATGTGATAGTTTCTAAAAAAATAAATGCCAAGCCAAGGTTTCTCTAATCGTTTACAACATCTAAATCATTTATTCAATAATTGTTTCCCTTTTTCGCTTTCTTTAAAAATATATATATTTAATATTTTGGCAACATTTATCTAGCAGAGAAGTTAAAAAGAGAGCAAGGCACATAAGTATTTAATTGAAAATTTTAGAGCGCATTACTCTTGGCGAACCAGCTGATCGCCAAAGGTGGCTAGTTACGAAACAAGGATATGAATTTAACCGATATAAGTGTGTGAATACGTAAAAGATATATTTATTCATAAGAAAATTAGAGCAGGGACTTTTTCCTAATTGAATTAACGAAGCAGAAACAAAGTCTCTATTTTGTGTCGTTTATCAGTATACTTTGAAACAAAAGTATAGAGGATGAATCATTTTTAGAAAATCAAAAATAGAGTTAATCATATTACCCTTAAATCTGTAATAAATACACCATTGAATCATGCTTTAAGGGATGGGACATTCACTTAACTTGCAATCTGAAGGCTATATATTTTCAGGGCATTTAAAAATTTTAATTTATGCTTGAAATTTCGTGTGCAAAATGCTAAAATAGCACAAAGAAATATTTAATAGCAATTTTACATGATCCCTTAGTGACAGCTGAAGAATGTTTGCTAAATATATGGCTCAGTGCAATTCTCATAATCTTTATACACTTTTATAAAATTATTTTTCCTCATATGAAGCATAAATGGTCTTTTCTTATGTTCAAATACAAATATAAAATATCATAATTTATAACCACAAACTCAAAAATGATTTTATGTCAAAAAAAATCTAAATTTTCCTATTCTATGGTACTCGAAACAGTGATTTGAATTTAAAATTGTTCTATGAAAATCTTATAATCCCTGAAAATGTTGAAGAAATAAATTTTAAAACTAAATCACCATACATTTTCACTGAATATCCTATTTGAGCCCTTGCTTTGATGATACATTTGCTTTTGAATCTTGGAAAAATAAATCTTGGCTCCAATTTTTCACTTTATTCTCAATGATTGTACATGCTTTTATATGAAAGAATAAAAAATTAAAATCACGAAAGCAAACGGAATATGATTTCTCTTGCATATTTTCATGTTGATAGTCTGTTGCCATGACAACAGCAACAAAATATATTATAAATCTTAGCTCTCTGGATATAAAATTTCGAAATATTTTTGCCATAGGGTGGAACACTATAATATATGAAAACATATTTTTTTCTAAGAAAAAAGTATGTTTTTTTTCACTGCCTAGTATTTTCTTTAGGTTTCTTATTTTAAATTTGCATTTTTTTTTTTTGTAATTAGAATATATATCTTGTGAATGTATGTTAAAAATAACTATTTTAAACATGTTTTTTTTTTATAAAACTTTTAATTTATTTCAGCAAAGCTTGTTCTTCTACAAATAGCATTGGTGTATATTTATTGTCATTTGATATTAGACATATTAAAAATCTTAATTTTCCAATCTGCAGTTTAATTGTATTAAAGTCATGTTGTAAAGCAGCAATATATTTATATTGGGATCTTGTTATTTTGAACGTGGGTCAGATGACGACACCAGAGCTGGCACTCTCCTTCTCCAAACCACACCACTGGGAGGACGTTTGGTCAGACAGATTTAACATGCAAGAGTCACGAAGGTTCATCGGTGGAATCGAGTCTCGAACCTGAAACTCTCCGGTTCCGAAGCACAGACCTAACCGTCAAGCCACCGCGGTCCCTTCACAATCTACAAATGTTACATCTACAAAAAAAGATTTAATAAAACATCTTTTGTCTCCAAGCTCTTCATATAGATTTGGCATGGTTTATAATTTATACAACCAGCTGTCTCTCCCATCAGTGATGTTTCTTATGTCATATAGCATTCTTATTTTATTTTTGCTTATGAGAGAACATATTTAGTCTTCAAATAGCCCTAGCGCTACTTGATGTTAATATAACTGAATGGAACATTCAATATAAATCAACGTTTTGTTATAAATGTTTGATTTAGAAATTCTGCAAGGAATTTTTTATGTATGTAAAAGAAAAAAAAGAAAAGTTTATACTCTTAACACCGATTTTTTTTATAAAATTTGAAACTTTAATGAAAAATTCTTCCTGGGACTTAAATTTTAGATCATTTTTATTCATTCTAAAGTCATAAGTTGCAAAATTTTGACTTTGTAATGTTGAAATAAACTTTAAACTTTTATTTTCATATATTTAAAAATAGTAAAGTTATTGACAACTATTCTTGTTGTGGAAATTCATGTTATCTAACGTATTTGCGCAGATATTAATTTTAAAATTTGTAATATGCGAAAACAAATTAGAGTTTTAAAATTTTTAAATGATTATATTTTTAAATTTGAGTACAAATAGAAGGATAAGATCATTTTATACCAACATACATAATGTCAGCTCATTCGTATGAGTAATTTTTTCGTTATATTAAATTTTCTGTTTTACTTCTAAAGCAATGCACTTAAGAATGTATTCACAAATTTCAAAATGCCATTAGCATTGTATTTGGTATGCAAATACAAGTAATCATATATTTTAATAAACAAATTTTATTTCTAGCAATATTCCGGGGAGAGAATGTATAAAAAATTTAGTCAACCTAAAAAAATCCATACAAATACTATAAATGTGAAAGTTTGGATGTTTGTTATTCAATTATGCCAGAATGGCAAAACGGAATGTAGCACAAAGGAGTCAGAAACAGAACATAGGCTACTTTTTATCCCGGTTAATTTTTAATAAATTATTTTTTAATGTTTAAAAACTGACTTTCACGCCAAAAAGTAGATGCCAAATCCCGCCAAATATATGTAAGACTTCAGTTTTTTTTCACCAATAGAATTGAGTTTAGGCTTAGCAGAATTTCGATTGATTATTTCAAACTACTCTGTTAATTATTTAAGTGTTTGATGTATTTAAAATCAAATGGTTCTAATTAATTGATATTTCGGATTCATTTTATTCATTCTGAAGTACTTTTAAATTAAAAGAAGACCGAATAAAGGAATTTTTTTTAATCTGTATTGCGTTACTCGAACTTACGTAGGGAAAGTCAGTCGGGTGCGTTACGCCAACTGGCGTTGAAATTTCGATCGCGATGATCGACAATTGCGTTTTCATTCAAATTAAAAGTTCAAAAATTATGTGTATAATACTATTGTAGTTGTTTCAATCTCAATCAATAAATAAAAGGGATTTGACCGAACTTGATTTCCTGCTTTGTTTTATTTTGGGTATAGAATGTAAATAAATTGCTTTTACATTAGTTTTGTGTTGTTGTAATTGAATTGTATTTATGTTATATATATATTTCGTATATGCTTATACTTTTAAATGTATCGTTTTTAGGTTAGGTTTAACTTTTTTGTATTTGTCATTATTTGATAGATTTTAATACGTATACATCAAAATTTCTACGTGAACACAGTCGTGGGTAATGGCTAGTAAGAAATAAAAGTATGAAAAAAAACCATTCTTCCTATTGTCATAATATTTTATTGATAATCAATGCTTTCAAATCTACGGATAAATGTTTCAAGATAGGAATGAAAGAGATTTTAAGTGACTATTTTATAAATTAGTCTCTTTTTTTTAATTGACCTCATTTATATTCATAATCGCGATTTGTCAACTAACTCTGTTTAAGCGATTTCAAGAGTCATTCTTATATTCCTTTACTTTTCCAAAAGTATTTTAAATTTGCTAGTACAAATGTGACAAATTACATAAATATTAAACTAAATAAGTATTGTATTGTATTTTTAATAAAAATTCTAATAACTTTTCTAATATAAATTTTATATTATTAAATCCAATATTTCTTAAAAACATTCAATTGAATAACTGTTCTCATATTCATATAAATATTACAAATTATTCGTACAATTATATAAATTTCAAATTTTTAATCACGTAATGAAAAATAGTGCAATGCTTCAAAAATACTGCATTAATGAAAATTAAAGATACGCTGAATAAATGAATGAAAATTTATAATGATTTTATGCAATTTGTGTCTTACGGCTTTGACAAGCAAATCATATACGTCCATATTCAAGGCCAGGGTAGCCTGGATAGTAGAGCGTTGGATTCGTATCACTTGGGTTGCGAGTTTGAAACTCACAGGGCCGAAGACCTCCTTGTATGTGGTGGCAGACGCAAGTATAAGTCTGCCATGGTCAAAAAGTCCTCTATGTCGGGAGTAATACCATTGGGAATACTAGTTCAGAGGCTATCGTTCTCTGATACATGTCAAAATTACGATCTGTGGATGAGGGAATTAAAAATATGAAGGGAGTCCACCCCGTAAAAATGGTTGTGACGAGAGAATTTTTAACTTGTACTCTTGGTCCTAAATGGCGCTACTGAAAAACAAGAAATACGGCTTCAAATCGTTAACTATTAGTCAAGCAGGTTTGTCATTGACAACTACCATTAGAAACAACAACAACACTATGCACATTTTGGGTAAATTGTAAACTCAATTATGAATCTTAGGGCCACAAGATATTTTATAACATTTTCACCACTCTGTTCAATATTCTTCAGCACATTATCTTCAATAATACATAGCAATGCTAAACAACAGATTCAATTCAAGGTCCGGCAATAGTGTTTATCATTAAGAAAATGATACATTGGACTTTTCTAAATTGCCAATTCATCAAATGCCTTTTGTCACGTAAATCATCATCCTTTCTGTGTCTGGTACATTTTGGATTTTAAATTAGAAATTAAATTGTTGGCATTACTGCCACAAGTTATTTCGTGATACAGCTATATTGTCCCTCGATATCCTGACTATTGTGCAATTATGACAAAATGCAATAATAAGGATGAGCAATTTGTGCTATCAGGAAATAAAGTTAAATTTTCGTGACAAAAAGGAAACTTTTTTTTTAATGTCAATCTTTATGAAGGAATGATATCAATCTACTTCTAACTGTTTTGAAATTATTGATTTCTAAATTTGGTTTTGATTTTTGAGTTGCCATGTACTTTTTATTCTGAATCGAGAAAAAAAAATAGTTTATGGACGATGCATTTTTTCTTTCATATTTAATAAATAACAGGAGAAATCAATTCTGGCGATGTAAAACAATCTTCCAATCATAGAACTATGAGTATTGTTTAACCTTAACCTAAATTGTATTATATTAGTATTTTCATAACATGATATATTTACTATGATAATATTTAATCTAAGTACATTCAAAACATAGTTTAAATAATTTTTGATTCGATATAAGTGTCTCTGAAACAATTCCTTAAAGAAAAAAAAATACATTTATGATTCTGAAATTTTCATAACAAGAACCATATATCTTTGATGACCAATTAGTTCGTTTGGATTAATATCTTGAAAATTTCGGTTGAACATAATTTGGTTTCTTAGTAGTTTCTTCACCAAAATGCTTTTAAGCTTCAACGTTTGATATTTAATAATTTACGTTGTTATAGATATAATTCACTAATTTTCTGTTAGCATCCTTAAAATAAGAGCTTGAAATTAAAGCAAACGTGATAAAACTTTGAAAATGCAAAGTCTTTTTATGTGTTTGTGTGGAATTAGGATTTTTAGGATTTTTTGGATTTTATTGGCACAAGAGCCATGATGTTGACTATGCTGCGCCATACTGTGTGTTTTTTTTTTCAGGATTCAAATGTAAAATTTTATATATATATAAAAAAAAGCTAAAACTTTTTTTAGAAAAAGCTGAAGGATACTTAAATATGTGGATAAAAACCTATTGATTTCAAACAGGCGAAAAATTGAGCATGTAGTGTCTTACCAAGTAAGAAAGGTAATGTAGTGTTCGTGTTTTGAAAAAAGTGCAAACGCTGAGCATTGAAATTTGGACATTCTGACAATATATGTTCTACAGATATTTGCCAATCACATTGAGAACACAGAGGTGGTTGTTCGCCAAGCAACAAGTGGATATGGGTGAATCTAGTGTGCCCAATACGTAAACGGGTAAATACTGTATCTGCTGTGTACTGTGTTTGTGTGGAAAACATTCATATGAAAAACGTGACAACTGAAAATTGAATCCTGGTTGGCAGGGCGTTGAAATCGCATACCTTGGGTGAGTTCGAATCCCACTGGTTGAAGGCTCTCCGTATATATGTCATGGCACCATAAACCACAAACACGAGGAGTCTCCATTACATGGTAAAAATATTTCGTTGTCACAAAATCCTGCCTGTCGAGGCAATACGACTGGGGATACTCATTCAAAGGTGATCATTCTTTGATTCCGATCCAAATTACAATCTGTGTATGAATGAAGTCCGCCCTGTAAAAAGGGATGTGACGCGTGAGTAGCCAACTCGTACTCTTGGCCTTAGATGACGCTACTGAAACAAAATACTCTCTTTCGGCTTAAGATCACTCACGTTTATCTGCTGGCTTGTCTAAAATAAGCATCGTAAAAAGACAACAACTGAAATCTTTAGTATTGACTTACATTTTTTTATAATTTATACAATAACTGAAAGAATTACTCAATAAAAATTTGTTCCGTTCACCATAAAATTAATTTTCCAATTTTACTTTCAAAGGGATTTAAATGGCGTAGGTGCTGTTTTCCTATATATTTCAGTCGATACATATAGTTCTGAAAATAATTATATAGTCGAAATTTTATGTTAGCTTTCGAATTTTTCAACCATACTTAGTAAAATAATCTTGATAACATTACGTTTCAACATTCTATGATGAAATATGATCAAGGAAAAGAGTTTTGATTATCGCTAGTTTAGGAAATCCATATTTTCTTAATTTTAGGTCAACAGCCATGGAAAAACTCCTGAAATTGATCGGAATATTTTTTTCAAGAATATATATGGTTAGAAAATTAATGTCGCAATTTTTTTTAAAATACATTAGTAAAAGAATTCTCGCATTTTTTTACTATAACAATTTCAGTAGCAAAACAGTGAAAAAATATTTAACAAATATTGTGCCTCAAGAATATTTTATTGAATATGACTAAGAGGGCAGAAAATCTAATGTAAACATTAAAAATTTTAATTCATCCAAATCTTTATTGATTTAAATACATTAAATGTGATTATTAATTTCATTTAGACTGATTTTTTACTTGATGTATATACCTGTTACTAGAAGTTTTGGAATCAAATTTGATCTGGATTAGACTAGATATTATGTATGCATTAAACTACGTATGCCTGAAAAAACAGTCATTACGCTAATAATAACTTGATTATGAAAGGTCAAATAATTACTTGAAGCTACTTTTTTTAGAAAATAACGCCTTTTACTTTTATTTCATTTCATACATACACGTGCTTAGAAAGTTACATTTTTTGAAGAATGGGAAGGAGTTAAGTTGCAGTTAAAGTTAACTCAATATTTTAGTTATGAGCTTTTGTCAATGTAATGCAACACGTTGATAAATAATAATGTTTTCTATGTATGCGTAACTTACTCGTGCAAGTTACATTATTGTTTTTATTCACTTACTAATTTATTTTTCATAATAAGATGTTTAAAAACATAATTTTTAAAATTATTAAAACTAGAAATTAAATTTATATGACAAAGAACTACTATCACTGGAGATATTTTTTTTTAACTTAAGAAGATGATGAAGATATACTGAACTATTTTCGAAAGTTGTTGCAAAAACAGTTCGAAAATGCTATATAAATTTGGATTATTAAACACTTTAAGAAAATTTCTTCGAGGTTACATGTGCTTATAATGTATTAAAAATAAAATCATTTTGGAAACATCTATTGACTCGAAAAAAATCCCAATAAAGCTACTATCATAACAAAACACAAGAGTAAAAAAATACTAAAAAAATTGTAAAATTTCAAATTAAATAGATCATTTAAAGTTTCTGTATAATTTATAAGAAATATATTATTTTATATTTTTGCTTGCATTTAATATATAAAATATCTAATATTTAATTGTTCTAATTATTTGTGGAAGCAATTCTATCTTGCTTTCACTAGCAAGCTATACTTTTATCGAAACTTCAGCAAATGTATGGGAGACCGACAAATAGCTTATTAAAAAGATGAAAGGTCATCTTTGAGCATAAAGATATTTTATGAATTACTTATAAACATTAAAATGCACTTTTCTGAGTGATTTGGCTTCTCTATTGAAAAATCGAACTTCACAGAAATCTTTTCAAACCTTATTAAAAGCGTTTTCATCACGGCAGAGGCTGTCATAAAATTTTCAACACTTCCTTTGGCTGCAAAAATTAGTTTCTGCATTTCAATAACCACTTTAACCTACCCATTTCCTTTCCTTATATTCATCAAAACAGAATTCTGCATCTTTTAAGAGCAGATATAATTATTTTATCCCAAGAGGAAAAAATAATTCCAAAAAGATATCACTTCTAATAAAATTTCCGAACTACGAAATATCCATTATGAATTTACATTCCAATTTTTAATGCTTTAATGTTGAAGAACAGAAGTGAAGCTTTTAGCAGCCAAAGGAAATTACGCGCCGTTTTCAGCTGAACTTCTGACTTAATTCTTTCCCCCTTTTCTGTTTCTATTAGCTGCAGATGGCTGCATTTGGCAGGTGTTTTATTCTTTACCGAACTTCAAAGGGAGAATTTTCGAAAATGATGTCTTTTGTGATTTCCTCCCGTCTGTTTAGAGTTTTGAGAATTAAAAGCTGCTTTCGCTATTGCCATTACACGGAAGTAGAACTCTACATCGTTATATATTTAATCCGGATATTTTTTACCATCAATAAATGCATGAATTCGAGGTAGGTTTTGTTTCTATTCGGAAAGATTAACTTTTGCGACTGTCATTTAAATAAAACCTTTTTTTAAAAATATTAGCGGAAATCATTATCTTTTAGGATCTCTCGTCCTCGAAATACGATTGGGCAAAATATCCTTTTAAATTGATTTCCTTTTTTTTTAAAAAAGTACTTCTCGGTGCCATCAATGAGATTATAGAAATAAGCTTAATGAAAACTCTGAATAAACAGATAAAATTTTCATACCGCATAAATTTTACGATATTTTTGCAATTCAAATACGCTTAGTGAAAGTTCTTTTAACTGCTAGATTTCTACTTTATTTTTACTTATTTAGTTTTTTGTTCAGATTTTAAGAATAATCTATAAAGATGACGAAAATGGCTTAAATATATAAAAATAAACCATGGTATTATATATTACTTGTCTCTTTCTTTTATATCTATCAATTCTTATCGAGAATTGGTTTGAAAATATTAATAATTTAATGAAAATTTCCCTTAATAATATTTTAAGTGCAATTTTAATCGATACAAACGTGACATTAAAGTAAGTGTAACATTAACTTGAAATTTCAATTTAGATTGTAAATTTTACGCTTAAGTTCTCTTTAAATTTGCAACTTTAATTCCTTATTAAAACTAAACAAATAATGAATTTAAATCATATGTAAAATTTTTGCGAAGTTTATTTGGTGTCACTTTCACAAACATATTATTTCAAGTTGTATTCGAATGCAAATTAATATTATATATGAATGCAATTTAATATTATATATATATATATATTTCCGTCTGTGAATAACGCACCAATGCTGTGATCTAGACAGATGGAATTCTGCAGACGTATACGAATTAAACTCTAATTTTCTATCAAATTTTGAGAAAATTCCATTCAGAAGTAATTTCTCCGATTGTCCAAAACAAGTCAGCACGAAAGTGCTAGCTGACTAAAATTCGATGTACAGTTTTAACCGGATTACATTCGAATTAACAGGGAGGGAAATCTAAAAATATGTTTTTTGGACTGTGCAGATTTTAAAAATTCTTGAAGTCGAATTTTTCGAAGATTATATTTATTTCTCTTTCGTATTCAATAAAATAAAAATTGTCTGAAGCAGTTGGTCAGAAAATGGAACTATAACAATTTGCTTTAGATTCCCTTTCAGCATTTTAAACTAATGGAAAATTTCTTTCTTTGTTCTCATTTATCCCCATACCTCTATCGAGGCAGCGAAGACATTTACTTTTGAATTCTTCCCCCAAGTCGAATTCCCCGTGAATATGATGCGATTTCTGAATGCAGCATATTTTTTCCCATATGGTACATGAACAAATTAATTATAACTAAATTTACATGTTATGCGACAATATACTGGGCTTAAACATGGCCAAATATGTTAGAAAAGAAGTATGTGACGAATCCATGCTTAATTTAATTATCTTGTCTTAATAAATACAATTTGATAATTTTCTAACCACATCTTGTGTACCATATACCAGATATAATATTAAAATATACATTAAGCCGATTTATGGCTAAATTATTGAATCCCTTACAATTAAGCTTAAGTTTTGGAACAGCATGCTGATCTAAAACATGAGCAGATAGTAGAGAAAGTAAGTATACCACATACGTACTCACAGATTGTTCTTAAGTTGATGCCGCTCTGTGGCAAGAGGAAAAGTATATGGTTATTTTCTAAAGGGCGTCTTGTAATCTATAGCAAAATGAATGCGAAGAAATATTATACAACTTATGGGTATATTTTTGAATTAATCATTACATTATTTATGACAAAATTGTAAGTTAAGAATTTCGTTCATAGTACTTCTTTTTATGTCATAAAGATCTAAATCAGATATTTCTTTCTAAAGACTCAAAAGCAATTTTCATATGATAAAAGAGTTTTATTTTGGGTGGGGCATCACACGTAGATTTGTTTATGATCTTAAATTCTAGTTCTTTAGAGTTCATTTGTTTGTTATTGATGAATGAAATTTAAGCCCTTTTCTATTATTATGAAGATAAATATGGCTATAAATCAATTTTGAATGGTTGAATCCTTATTTTATTCTATTCAAATAATCATGAACTGATTCCGCCCTTTATTTATAAATCAAGTTTTCCTATTATTCATTTTCCAATTGCAATCTGAATTTGTTTTTCTGTTTATTTTATAGAATTGAACTGATTCTATGATAAAATATATGACAAGTGAAAGCGGAAGTCAAAATTATTCATTGATTACATCCAAAATTAATAATTTTTTGGTAATTAATTAATAATTTCTAAAAGTGTTTCAAATAGTTTAATATGATCTGAATATTTTTTTTTTAAATGTGATCCTATAAAGTAGTCTTTGAAAGTAATTGAATGCACTTGGATTATTCCAACAAATTGGAATCTCTTAGTTTAAAATCATTAAACTTTTATTATTATAAAAAAGAAAATGAATAATTCATATTTATTGAACATTTCTTAATAAATTTGAAAACTGAAACTTAAACAGGAAAAGTTTTGAATTTTGAACAAAGATTATTTAAGTTAAGAACAAAGATTAAGCAGTCAAAATTTAGTTCTTTTAAACTATGCGATGTCCTGCTTAGAGTGTAACATTTGAATGACAAATCAAGAAAATATAAATTAAATTTCTGAAATAATTTTATTATTCATATAAGAATTGTTATCTTTAACAGTTTCATTGTCTAAATACTAATGACTTGTTATCTAAATGCTAAGCTTAATTAAACAAGAAATAAAATGGTGAAAAGTATATGTTATTTGATGCTAGAAACGCATTCCAATTCTGGATGATTCATAATTTATAGCATTATTCAGAGGCACTTTAATCAGTAAATTTGTAAAGTCTAGAGTAGAGCTATCATATTGGATGGTTATTGATTTTTATGACCCGATTCAGAGGAGGACCTGATGATTGGTGGCATTTTATTCGTTTGTTCCTTGGCTATTTATTCGTTTCAATGGTTACATGGCACGAATCGGTAGATAAATAACTTTTTTTTTGCGTGACATGCCTTTTCTTAGCAAATGGGAACAAGACATTACCAACTCTCTGATATAGAATAACATAATGTCATATTGTGTTCCAATGCCTATAACACTAAGTTATCTAACCAGATGGATGGAAGAAAAAAAGTGTTAACTCCTTAACTGTGGAGGTGAAATTTTAGGACTTAACTGATGAAGTGCGGTCTACGAGACCGCATTTTCATTAAACTCACAATAAACTTTCTAATGTATAAATCAGTAAGAAAATCGGTCAATATATTTTTTTATGTATAAATATGTCTTAGAATTTTTTCGAAATATATGATTGTTGCGAACAGTAATTGCGTTGGACTATACATTCTTTACTCAAATTACATGTTACAACAAACATATTCTTGAAAAAAAATATCGCCTTTTACTTTTAAATCATATTTATTTTTTCTTTGTATAAAGGTATATAGAAAACAATATAAAGAAAAATTATATGAAAAATAAAAAATTAACAAATGTCAATGGGTAAAATTGACCTTTTTTATCGGCTTCTGTGACTTTCATAGCACGCTTTTAAAGAACATTTTAAACATACATGTTAAGAACTTCCATAAAAATTAACCTATAAGTTCTATATATATTTCTGTTGGAATATAATACTTTTTTATTAAATTTTCAGAATTCATTATCACAAGAAAAATTAATTAAGTTTAAACATACACATCAGAATCACATGAATGGAAATTTAATTTATTAACTCTTCTGTACAATTATCCTTATCACTAAAATCACTTCCTGCTTTATGTAAAAGTGTCTGAAGCATTGCTTCATAATAGGATCAGTAAATTGGGTTATATTTGGAGGCCTAAGTTTTAGCGCCATCTTCTAAGCCTTGTTTATCAGTGGAACACTAAGAGGTAGGCACGGTCTTAGAGACCGCTTTTAAAGAAATATCTGAATTATTTTAAAAAGCACCAACTAAAAACGATCGAAATAGCGCATGTGCATTGAAGACCTACAAAGGACCTACAGGGACCTACAAAGTCATTTAATTCAACCGAGGTAAAAATAGATTTGGGAGGACCGAAATTCCCTTACAAGTAGTCTCACAGACCGGTTAAGGGTTAAAAGAAAGAGAAGACAAACCATCGAAAGATCTCCAGAAAGAATCACACTGGTGTCAAATTCTACACGCTTGTATTGAATTTTCGGTAAAGTAATAATTAAATAAAGAGGACAAAATTACTTAAGGCATCCGACTACATTAAAAACTCTAATTATTGGCTATATTGGCATATTTTAAATTCTTATTATTTCTTGCATTTCTGGCTTTCATCTTCACAAAACAGTTTCTCTTTTCTAAAAAGAGGAAGGCCTGGCCTATCATCAATATTTTCACAAATTTTTCTGACAAATATTTATATTTAACTTCAATTTTCTCAAAACTTTAATTTTCATTAAAATTCTCCACCGTTAACATGATATCTTAAAAACTAATAGAGGTATTTACATAAAATGTCGGCGTGTTTTTAAATAATATGGGCAACGAAATGTTTATTGTTGATGAAATACATTTTCATCTACAGGTGTTTTTAAAAAAAATTAAATTGCGAATTTAGGGAAGAAATGCATGCATACGTATATTTTTACTCATCTCTTCTTTGCATCTCAAAATGTTTCTTAGATTTTGGTTCATTTCATTCATCATTATATTCTATAACTTGTGTAGAAAGAAAAATAGGATTACTGCATTACAATTTTGTGTACAATGTAAACCATTTTGGTTAAATTTCATAAAAATTTACTGCAGTTTTCCCTATTTCTCAAAACAAATCATATTTTCAAACAGTTTCGTTGCATTTATAGTATTTTGTATTATAACTGACACTACATCTAAAAACCCAAGTTTTAAATAGTTTTTTAATCGTAATTTTCAAAAATTTTCCTTAAACAAATGGTGACTATGGGTTAATCTTACAGGGAAACGAAATTACTAACCGAAAAAAAGAAAAACTGATAAATTACATCGTGAACATCTGTATGACATGCATAAAAATATAAACAAACATTGTAGAGTCTGTCTGGGTGCTCTGTTTTCATTTCCTTCGTAAGAATTACAGATTTGAATAAATAATTTAATTTATTTTGATAAGTGATATTTTCGTCTCGGTTACTGTCTAGTCTTGAAGGGGTCCTGGTATCTAATATCAGAAATCCACCACTCTTACAGCAACTACTGTAAAGGTCTTATCACACGGTGAAAGTTCGTCAGCACTTTTCCATTTCTACCCTCAAGAACCAGTCAAGCAAGTTTCATAATCGACAACTTATTCAAACCGGCCAGAAAATGCAGTCGGAAATATTGTCCGCAAACGAAATTCAACCAATCATGTGAAACTTTGAAGTTACATCACACGAGTGACATCACTTTCGTTGTCGTTTGCTGACAGAAAGTGCTGACAATATTCTGCCGTGTGATAAGACCCAGTCTACCTTTCGCCACTATATAGGAAATTAGTAACCATCATCCATATCAAGTTGAATTGAAGCAAATATTCGACGCTCTGTTTTAACAGAAACTTTTATCGTTGAAACAGCTGAATCATTTGATTAAAATGTTTGACGGATTATTTAGCTCAAGCCTTGCGAAATTATAAAGTGTCTTAAAATGCCTATTTTTAATATCAAAACAAGCGAGAAATTTTTCCAAGTTGATAAATTATTTTGATACATTATTATTTTTTAATTTGATATTATTTGATTTGATTATTATTATTAATATTTTGATAATTATTATTACTTGATTTTATTATCATTTCTCAAGTTGATAAATTATTTTGACATTTTATTTTTTAATTTGATTTGATTATTATTATTACTTGATTTATTATTATTTCTCAAGTTGATAAATTTTTTTGGCATATTATTTTTAATTTGATTTGATTATTATTATTACTTGATTTGATTATTATTTTTCAAGATGATGCATTATTTTGATGTATCAAAATATTTTTACTTAATTATTTTAATTTGGGATTTTTTTGCTATTATTATTATTACTTGATTTGATTGCTAATTATTAACTTGCTAAATGTTACTTTGAAAGTTCAAATAATGTTGGTAAAAGGGTAGATCAAATTTTCATAATAATTTTCACTCTCATCTAATGAATACCCATTTAACAAATGGGTAATCGTTATAAAAAATAAATATTTCAGACTTTAACTTTTTGTCATTTGATCCTGAAGTTATAAAATCATCTCATGAGGTTCGTATGCACATTTTTCATCTAAGAAAACAAATAAACCAATGAAAAATAATGAAATTTTCAACATAAGGTCTTAATTGCAGTTTTGCGTTACAATTAGTTACAAAAGACGCACTACCTCCTTTTCCTTTTTCAAACTCTTCAGTCCTGTGTTTATAGAATTTTTGATAGAAACTTGCAGGAGTTTCTCGTAAGGTAAATAAAGTCTTCACGTCATTCGAGATCAAGGTATGGGATAAAATATCCTGTATCTCCTGAGATAGCGAAGAGGAAAGCGCTAATTAAAATTATTAGTGGAAGTCGCGAGTAAAAGGGAAACGCTAATTATTCAGCTGTAATTAAGCAGGGTTTCGCGGTTTGCGGTGTACCAAAGATTTCAGTTTCACAAACTCACCGTAGAATACAGTCTCCCCTTTTTAATTGTTGAGAAATATAAAGGATAGGGTTTCTGTTCTGATCTTGCTCTGGGAGTTGCTCATTTGAGATTTAAATGCGAAGAGAGTTTTTCAGATCCATCTGCGGTGGAAAATAAAGCAGCACAACGGCGATAGGAATGTTGGAAGTTTCAGTTTCCAAGTAATTAAAATTTTGAGGGAGTTTTTTTTTTCCTTGTTTGAGAGAGCGAGGAGATTAAATTGTTTTATTGTTTTAAGATTTTGCTGCTTTATTAAAAGGCTCTAAAAATAAGGAATGAAAAATTGTGTTAATGAGATTTAAGGAAAAAAATTCTATATCTACTTAATGAAACACGCAAATATTTCTCAACAAATAAAACCACTATTTTTTTTTTTTTGCTTTGCTTTTTGAAAAAAAATTAAGTTATTGTTATCCTGGCGGTTCAAATTTTTGGGATTTGTAATATGAAACTTTTTTTCCTGCTTCAGTCAATAATTATGACATAAAAACTATCTTTTGATATAAACTAGTTTTGAATGATAGTTTACAAAAATATTAAGCTTGATATATTTAAATCCAAAGGAAAATAGAAATAGTTTTAATCCTATATATAAAAATCAAATCTCATGTAAGCCTTTTGTATTTAATCCTTTGAAGCCAGATGATTCTACACAAGCATCATTCAAAGCAGGACAGGATTTTGATGCTTTATATATTTATTTTTAATTTTGAATGTTTAAAGTACATACAGAGAAGTAAGAACATGTAGATTGATATTCAGGAAATTCAACAAAGCAATTACATCGATTTATTTTCCGAAGTAATTGACAAATTCTTGTAAGAGACAAAATATAATGCATCGAATTGCTTTTCCGAGTTCAAAGAATTAACTACCGGAATCCTGGTCTTAAAAAAGTGCTTCTTCCTCATGATCCAAAGTCTCAGGTCAGGTTCTGGTTCGGGAATGGTTTTTATTTACCCCGTGTTCTATCTCTGGTGGGTGTGAAAGAGCCCCCCCCCATGTAAAAACGGGTTGAACAAGCTAGCGTGTAAATGTCGTTTTCAAATGAGCTGGGAATCTAAAACTACAGTACAATCTCGGCTTAAAATCTCTTAGTCAAGGGGCTTGTGTATGGCAAGTGCTATAAGTTCACATTATTATCTAAATAGATTACCTATTCTCTATTACAGTTAAGTGAAGGACCGATCATTAGATTAAATAAATTCGAGCACATTCATAAATCATGATAAAGAACTTGTTAATATGAAAAGTTAATCTAAGAATATACTCAGCATTTTTTTTCGATATAAGAAGCTGGATATTAAAACTTTGGTGTGAAAGAAGATTATAAAACACATAAGCATTTCAAATTGCATTTGCTTTTATTACAAAATTCCAATTTATGGTATTACAGGAGACTATGGTATTAAGGACAGTGATCACTGTTTTGATAAAATTGAATAACGAGTGGCATCACGACAAAAGTGGAATTTTATCTTACAAGTGTTTGTGATATGTTACTAATCGAATTTAAAACAAGTATTAAGAACAGTAAAAGGACACTCATTCTTTACCCATTAGGATATCCTAATTTACATAGACATAGGTTTTAATAGTATATATAGTACCCCATAGAGCTAGTTTTGGAATTTTGTGCCTAATCATATAATCGTTTCCTTATTTTGATTTGACTTCTAAAATAATCTTGATATTCAACCAGAAATGTCAATCTCTGAACTTTCTTATGAAGATGACTGATCAGAGTGCATTTAACTCAATCTTGAATTACTATCTATAGGGACTCTGTAGAGCTAGTTATTGAACTTTTTAACATACCCAAGTTAGTTCACAGTTTGTAATGATAAAATTTAAAATACTCCATTGATAAACTGGGTAAGTAACAAAAAAATTATTCTTTTTTATGTCATTATAATATATTTTAATTTTATTATTTTTTATATTTTGGGAAATTTCTAAAACATATTTATATATTTAGAAAAATATCTGCTGAATATATTAAGATATTTTCATAGTAATACTTTCATTAGAAAATTAAATTTTAGTATGAAGAAAATCCTGTCTCGCAGACCATACCTCCCCAGTTAAGGATTAATATAAGCATTTCAAATAATTTTAGAAAATTTTATAATAAAAAATTTTATTTTAAAATAATTATTTTCTAGTTTATTTTTCATCAGTTATGCGGTAGTTTATATAGTAGAATTATAAAATACTCTACCTATAGAATAAAATATCTATAAAAATAAAGATGTCTTTAGAATCTGCATTCTTAAAAGTACAAAATCCACGATCTTTAAGAAATATCAATAAAGCATAGGTTTTTTTTTATAATATAAAATAAAAATTCACATTTATAAGATAGCACAAATTTTTAAATTACTTGGATATTTTAATATACAGATAAGCAATGATAAGCCATTATATCGATATAATGTTCAGGAGATTCTAATATCAAATTATCTTTATTGGCTGTACTCGTATATTTCAGCATAATTGACTTCACTAGCCTTAAAAATATCAGGCTATGTTAAGATACGAAATTCAGGCGTTCGGTAGTTAGAATTCGTGAGGCACTTAACACTTTTCCACCCTTTTTAAGTGCCATAAAAGACAGAGAAAAACTGTTCCACTAACACATCCCATACAATTTCTTTCCGTTTCGTCCTCCAAACTGTCATCCCCCCTTTCTATAAATGTATCAAAAGATTCCCATTCAAACTCTTTAAAATAATCCTTACGCCCTTTTTCTTTATGATCCATTTAGAAATCGTCGATATTTTTAGTACACCCCCCCCTAACCTATACCATGTCAGCGAGTCATTCAATAGATGGAGGCGGATCAGTTCTGTCGATAGCGGTTCATACATGCAAGTTTCTGATATAAATGTAAAGAAAAAATGCGGGGGGTCGTATAGATATATATAATATGACTGCCCCTCTTCATAAAAAAGGATATATATATATATATATATATAGAAACAGAAAGCGAATCGAGCAACATACTTTCTCTAAAGGGTCAAAGTAGGGGTATAGTTGAGGCAGGGGATTCTGATATGGAATCACCCCCGTAAATGTGTCGTCATCCAAAGTGCCTGGTCGTCGCTTTGATGGCTTCGAATTCAAAGAATCTCATTCGATCGCTGATCCGTTCATTGCAGACGACTTTAGAAACATATATCGTTTGTAGAAAAGGGGTGGAGGTCTTAAAGAAAAAGAAGGAATGATACAAAATATAATTTTCTCGTGATCCATCAAGTGTAGATTGAAATTGTGACGGAAATGAAAATTTGAAAACTATTTTTTCTATTTTGGCAGCCTTGCGAACGAGTTATTTCAGAATGAAAATTTGGGGAGAAAAATATATGAAATTCTGAGTTGCGTGATATGTATATTTGAGGTATGATTTATTAACTGTATCCATAACTGTTGTAAAGATTGAAAGAAATGTTTCTGCATTATATTTCAAAATAAACACAAATATTGTTCAGATTTTAAAATTGGAAAATGTACCTTATAGTGTCAAGTATTTTGATTCGACTGTGCTTGAATTGAATTATTTGGGATGTTTACAAAAATGGGCATTTCGAAACAATTCGTTTTAAAAACTACGTTCCCTGACTTTTCTTATTTTGTTGCATTTTTTACCATTCTTTATTAGAAATACTTTCCTTAATTAAATACGAAAAAGGCCTTAAGCTCTTTTTAATTCTTTTGATTAATCAGCTTTTAATTTTTATCTTTAAAAAATTTAAATTATCAATTGTACGTTTGGAATTATAATTCAAGCCATTCTAATCCTTATCAAAAGTAGAATAAAATACCCGGCAAATCTAAAAAAAATTATGTAAAATGATACAAGTAAAGGTATCACTTGATTTAAATCTTTCATTATTATCATTAATTGATCATAATATTCAGTAATGCTACAAAACTACAATGTAAATTGCTTGCTTTAATAGCTTCGATAAAGAAGATATATACAGATAATCTTAAGTTTCTAATTACATGCCAATTTGGTCCAAATTTTCCTGCATACTTGACAAAGAATTTGGCAATTGAGGAGGGAGGGCTGAATAAGGGTTTTGAAAAATACAGCAATTCAGTTTATATCTCTCTATTTAGTACCGAAATTTTGGTGCTTTGTATTTGGAAATCGAAGTTTCATGCTGTATTGCTAGGATATATAAAGCCAAACGCTTGCATCAAGAGGAGATTCTATTTTTGTAATGCTAATCATTGAGGTAGCTATCTAGTTATCAAAGGCGAGTTATTTCCTACTTAGACATTAGTTGTCTGTTTTGTTAGCACACAAAAATGCTGTTATTTGTATATTTCTCGACGGAATTTTCCTATTTGTCTTCATTGTTTTTCGGGGAATAAAGTACAAATTTCCCTTTTCCAGTTGGTTTGGTCATTTTGTATCTTTCACCACAAGATAATTTTTGGAATAATATATTGTAAAATATGCTCTCGAATGTTGCATTTGAAAAATTATTTGGCGTTTAGTTGCATACCCTTTTTTTATTTTAAGCAATTTTCACTTGAACAATGATTATACATTTTCAATTTTCCCCTGTCGCATTTCCTTAAACGCTTCTCTGATTATTGGATAATCAGAATCCGATTTGTATAAAATTTAATTTAATTATTTTCCCGAGAAAACTCATGCGAAGTCGAGTTTGTCAGTACGTTTCAAAGAATATTTAACTTTTTTTTTCATTCGCCCGAGATAATTTGGGACAGTAAAATAATATTAAAACTAAACGCTTGTACACCCATAAAAAATTAAAAATCCAACTTATAACCTACATATTTTGCTTCGTTTTGTTTCCTTGTGTTTAGCAATAAAATTTAAAAAAATGTGATTTTTTGCATTTTTTTTTTCAAAAAATTAGAAATGGAACCTGTTAATATCTAGTTTTCGGCATATCATTTTTAAGTCGCTTTCAGTTGCTGCATGTATAAGCAATCTATAACTCTGTTACTATTTGGTGATAGGTAGGATCGATCCTGGGACCTTATGGATGGTAGCCAGATGACATGACCACAAGACTAAAAGTGATCACTCA
>JAPMOQ010001064.1:1014922-1058728 GCA_026543055.1 Argiope trifasciata | reverse complement strand
AAAGTGATCACTCAGTCTTGAGTATGTTATCTGGCTTATAAAGCTTCCACTACAACTCTAAATTCAAAAACAAAAATGGATTGCATTTATCAATTTATCTACTGTACCTTTAAGACCAATGAACATGACACCGCAAATATATTTATCGTATAAATGAAAATCTGAAACTAAAGATTTATCATGATCTCTATTTGACGGGTATATTATTTTCTCTTTGTTTGCGAAAAGTTAAAAAAAGTTGGCAAAATTGTGAAATCAAAGTTGAAAGTTTTTTTAAGCGGTCATACTCATATTTATTCCTTTATAGGAATGATTATTGTACTTATTCAGCTCTGAGAGCTTTTATAGCATTTTCTTAATGTAGATGAGATGGTGCTTTGGGTGAACCTTGTCCTGTTCAATGTAGCCATGGTATGATGGTGTTTTGGATGAATATTGTCCTGTCTAATGTAGCCATGGTATGATGGTACTTGGGATTAATATTGTCCTGTCCAATGTAACCATGGTATGATGGTGCTTTGGATGAATATTGTCCTGTAAAATGTAACCATGGTATGATGGTACTTGGGATGAATATTGTTTTGTCCAGTGTAACCATGGTATGATGGTACTTGGGGTGAATGTCTTAAATAGTAATATTTTCAATATAATTTTTACCATATGTTTATCGTAGTAAGACCAATTCCAGCTCTTATTACCAAAACTAGAAATTTAAATGAATCAGAAATTTTCAAATGACCAAACCGAACAGGCCATTTTAACTCAAAACTGACGGTTCGTGACTATCTTTTAAAAGTTTTCTTTTAGCCATGATGTATCTATGAAAATCTCATTGCATCATCAATAAATGTTTTACAGAACTATATCTTTGAAAACTAGTTTTCGTTCCCATCTGACCAGAAGGCTGCTTCTGCGAAAAAGTTTCTTCTCTATTCCGAGCACAGAGCGAATCATCCCACAATAAAATTGTCTTTAATTATCGGTAAAGAGCAATTCCTAATAAGAGAAGTCATCGGCCCGAGGGCGACCCTTGATTGGAAAGTCGCGTAATTGGTCGGGAAGAGAACTTAAGAACACTAAAGTGCGCAATCAGCCATGCCCGCCCTAATTGCTCAACCACTTAAAAAGATCCCTTTTAATTATATCGTTATTTTACCCCGCTTTTCCCAAGGAATCGCTTCTTTATTTTACGAACACTGCATAAAAACTCGCAGATAAAATGGAATGCCGAATCATAGCGTGATCTTTTTTTAAAACAAAAATTTTATTTTGTTTGAATGAAATTTTTATGGCGAGTACTAGAAAAGGGGTGGGATGATTTTATGGCTCACTGAAGGGTACAATCTCGGCAGTTATAGAGTTTGAACGATCAGCAATGTTTTTTTCCAGTGGAAAATATTTGTGATTCCAGTTTCTGTTTTATTGTAGGTCTGTGGTTCTTGTTAAAAATTGAAAAATCTGTAAGTGTTATGCCAATTTATTACCATCTTATACTAAATAAAATATGCAAAGAGACCGTATTGAAATAGTTCTTAACTTCAAACATGGGAGTTTGAACGTATCTTTATACTTAAGGACTTCCGAATTTTTTTAAAAAGTATATTTTTGCAATTATATTTATTTATCTATGGTCATGGTGACTGGAAAACCCTTTGATCAAGGCAGGATGGAATATAGTCGTGGTCCTTATGCCCTTAATATGGATCTCAATCAAATTTTTGAAATAACATATTCGATAAAAAATCGTCTTATCCGATTACCTGAATAAAAGTTAGAACTGTAATTTTTTAAAAAAATTAAAGACAAAGGTTCACAAAAATTTAGCTGAAATTTTTAGCATCCAAAATTTATATCTGTAATCTTAATTACCTTTATATCCACAGAGCTGAAATGAAATTTATAATTCCATTTATTGTTATAAAAATATTTTAACATTCTTTATTTCTCATTTTGAAATTTTTTTTTCATTATAACAGTACATTGAGTTTCAGTTGAATCTACTTTTTTGTGCTAAAAATTTTGTCTTTGTTACACTATAGAAGAGAAATACGGTTCTTGTGAAATGCCTTTTTAACTGGATTCTTTATAAGTTAAGGTGGGACCACAAAGACCTGGGTAATTAAGTGTATACGCATCTTTATGTTATCGCTTACAACATAGAAAATGAGATTCAGACAGAAGTATGTGTCCTTTTCTCGACCCTAGAAAGGTCATAAGAAGTTGTTTAATATTTATTAAAGAAGTGTTAATTAATTCATATTATATAGGGTAATTAATCGACAATTATGCTTTTTGATAAAGGTAACCCACAGAGGCTTCTCAGAAAGAAGTAAAAATTTAGAAATCAGAAAGAATATCTTAATCTGCATTTCAAACTGAACATATTTAAGAGATCTGATACTCAGATACGAGCATATTTTTGATTTTTTTTCTCTAATATATCAAACTATTTATGGAACCTATTTTTCATGTATATTTTACTCTTTTTGTTAATTAAATTCCTTGGACTCAAACATCTGTTTCTGGTGTGATACCAGAGTTTAGAAAAATGAGAACAGGTTCATACATTTCCCACGCCATTTGTAAAAGTACAAATTTACAGAAACTGCCTATAAATGATGCTAATTTTGATTTACAGTATAAAACGATATTTATAACATTCGATGAACATACAGTGATCTTAATATGTTTCTGAATATAATTTATTCCGTTTTCAAATAAAGACTCTGAAGGACTATAATCTAATAGAATTTTGGTTATATTTTATTTATAATGCCATCTACACAAGTGCTGAAATAAATGTTTGAAATATAGTTAAGGCCATAAAGTTATTCTCTCTCGATATTTTACTTAAAAGAAGATTACAGCAAAACATTTTCTAAGACCTCTTAAAATTGCGACTAGTCGAGTGCTTTTGAATCAACTGCATTCCAAACAAGTCTGGATTTCTTACAAGATATCTTGAAAGATATTGAGTTCTCTTATGGAAGGTTTTAAAACTTTGGTATCTTTTTCAGAAACATTTGAAGTCTGAGTTTTCTTTATCAACCGTTTATTTAAAATCTGTGAAAACATTACTTCAGGAAATTTTGATTAATTCGTTGATTTACCTTTTTTTACCCGTTAAAGTAATTTTATAAGGAATGTCATTTTTTTCCAAAATATGTTTAAATCAAATATACTTATACCAATAAAGCATTTTTATGTAGAATTTCTTTTTTTTTTTCATTTTATATCTTTATTTCTGTCGTATTATTAAAAATGTTTAACACAACATAAAAACGAAACTGGTTTACATTGGTATATTTTGTTTTCAGATACTATAATCCGTATAATTATCATAGTATTGTTATTATAGAATAATAATTTCAATAGCTTGAAGATCCAATTATTGAAAACCTCCCATAAACATAGATTGCCCTTTTAAACAATTTATGATATCACTTTTAAATTTCATAGCTGAAGATAAATAAAATATTTATCTATATTTTTTAAAATGAGAAATCTTGTAGCAAAACATGAAGTTCATTTTGCGTAGTTAAAAATACAAGAGAGTAAAATAATTTCAATTGACTTCATTCAGTTTGTTTATTTCCTAAAAATTAAACTCTTGCAATTTAATCTATGGTAATTCTAATTTATTGGTATATTATACTTGTTTATTTATTATCTTATTAGATTTATTTAGAATTTTTTAGATTTAATAATTCAGCGAATTATCATTAAATAGAATTCAATTATGTCTTCTGTTTAGATTATTAAACGATTCAGTTCGAACTTTCGCTTGAAATTTTGATAAGGGCATCATGATAAACGTATAATTTAATTTATACTTATTATATTAGATTTTAAGTGGTCTTTTTACAGTCTCGTATATGATGCATATAGATTATATTGTAAACATTAAAAACAATTCAAAATTAGGATTTTAATGAATCTCTAAATTTTAGATTTTTCTTCGGTTTTTAGAATTATTTTTTGGAATATTATGCGAAGATATATCGGAAAATGTTCCTTGCTAAACGAATGAAATTTCGAATAAAGAATTTGCAAGACATTTATAGGTTTCAGTAAAATATTTGAAAACTTTTTAACGAAAAATAAAATGAGGAAAAAAAAAATGCATCACATTATCCTTGCACTAGTGTGCCCAATTACCGAAAAAAGACAGTAGATATATAAAATTGGGTGCATGACTATCAAAATGAAAGTCTGTATCAAATTTTAAAGCAAATTCTATACTGGATAATATGTATATTTTCCCAGTGTGTGTATTTTCTTAATCAATGTTTAGATTTTCTTAAATCGAAGTGCTGTAAAGGAAAGGGTTACGAAGAAAATGAGTTTAATTTGAGTATTTAAGTATCTGAAATATAAACTCTTATTACTTTTTGAGTCAAATTTGTCTGTAGGTCTGTGTTTTTGGATACACATAAAAACAATAATTTAAAAACACGAATGATTTAAATAAATCTGATCTGTGATCTCGTAACTATAGTTACAATTCTGTATGACAAATTTTTATTTATTTCTTTCAGAAAAAAGGCGTCTAAAATGCTTATTAGATTTTTTATACCTGTATATTAGCCCTTTCAATAATACCTTCTAAAATTAAGATAATTTAAAGTTCTGAAGGGTCAAATAAAATGTAAATAGCTGTAATAAATTGACTTAAAATAAAAGCAACAATTAACTATAGGTGGAATTTTGGATGCTTGACATGTGCCTCAATAGTCTTTCTGAAAGGAACACTTATCCCTTTGGATTGAGGTTACCTCATAAAATACAGTGGATTTGAGGTTACGACAAAAAATACGGTGAAATACAAAAATTTGCACTAACATATGAATGTAAGGAAACCCATTGGGAAATGCACTTAAATAAATTCCAGACTTACTTATTCTTTTTGATAATTTTAAAACATCATTCAGACGTATAAGTTCCAATGGGATTTGAAGAGTTAGCCCTCAGGGATTAATTGTCATAGATCACCCACTATACATCGAAAATGAAAAATTCGGACCAAATATCGATATTTCATAAATATATTTTATCAATGTCATGCAATTAATGCAAAATTGCTCACTTTTGATTCTATATTAAGAAGTATACAACTCTTACATGAAAAACACTAGAAATAAAAATCTGGACTAATTTATGGCGCAAATAGATACAGCTTGTCTACAGCATTATGCATAATTTTTCGACTGTATTTTTCTTTATGTAGTAATTTGTTATTTTCTTTTTAATAAATTTCAACAATAATTTAATATCATCCTATCTCACAATAATTCTCTCTTTATATGTATATTTCTGAAGCAGTGTAGATTTCATCATCCTGACATTTTATATATTAAAAAGAGTTTGCTTTTTTTAACTCATCGGCTGTTTGGGAACTTTCTTCAGGATAATGACACATAATTTAGAATTTTTTTTCTAATATTCATAACTTTTCCCCTACACATGGGTTGAAAAAAAATTGGCAGAGGATGTTTGAACCTTATCTTTTGCTCCAGTTAGCATAATAATCATCCGGGGAATTGGGATGCTGCAGTGTGGAAGAAAAAGATGGCCGGATGATACCGAACGATCCATGACGATGGAACACACACACAGAGTGCACATTTAGCGAAAATTGCTTAATTACTATCTCCTGGGAGAGAACAAACCTCTGGGGAGAAATAAATAAGGTCCTTCTTTTTCTCACCCTTGCCGTTTTTGCTTTCCTCTTGCATGGTTGGCCATTTTTTTAAGACGCAAATGGTTGGAACCATTGCAGAGAGAGAATGGGATGTTTACCGAAAGTTAATTTCCTTCGTTTTTTTCAACGCATTATTTTTATTCATCTTTTTATTACCCTGTTAGGAATTTTTTTCGTTATTACTATGTTTAATTTATCTTATTTTTTTCATTTTTTTTATATCTCCGTTTTATTTTCGGTTTCATAATCTGATTGCCAGATGCATTAATTGCTGATACTAAACAAGCCTTCAGGGATTGGGAAAAACAAATAAATGTGAAAAGGACGGAAGAAAAAAAAGACAAATGCAAAATAAAAGGCAAAATGTTCTTATTTATTTAGTATACGTCTTTCGCGAGTTCGTTTCTTAAATGTAATGAGATATTGTATCTCAAGGAGGGAAATATTGTTTTTCTTAAAATTCCTTTTATTTTTCTATGCCTCTAAACTTATTTCCTAATGAAAAAAGACGGTATTACTTTACAATTTCTTTTTCTGCCTTGATTTTATTTTTTGGTTGATTTTTTTTTCTATTTGTATCCCGAAACATTTTCTAAATACTAGTGTTATACAGGATGATTGCAATTAAACTTCCCTTATAATCAGAATCGTACAACACAAAAGGATGAGTGGATTGCAGTGAAATTTGGAATATGGACTATTCATGAGATGCTCTCATGGAATTTTGAAAAAAAAAGTTTCAAAATGACCACCGGAGGGCAACTTTTCCGGAAAAACATTAAATTTAACACAATAAACACCCAAAACAGAAACAATATTAACAATCTAGAACAAGAGTTATGGAAAATGAAATGTAAAACCGGCAAAAACTGTCAATTTTAGGAGAAAAATATCGAGATTTGCATGCTTGCGAATAAGAGGAAACTTTATGCAGAGCAGGTTAGTGCAAGAAACTCTAACAGTCACTGTCATGTTTTATATCAATATTTCTGGCTGTAATGATGGCGGTATCATGTTGCGATGTTGAATGATTTAAATAACTCCATAACGCTTCATGTACGAAACATCACAATTGATTAGTTACGATTTACTGTTGAACGCACTGTGCGTTGGCTTGAAATTTTGCTGTTAAATGAGGTTGGTACAGTTGAATGAGGACGCATGGTTCCCTACATCATCCTGGATACGATTAACAACGTTCCTCTTTTGCAATTTCCTCTTAATTTGTTTTTGCTTCTGAAAGCGGAACTGTTTTTCCCCTTATAAACCGCATACTCTTACTTTCTTTTTTTTTTACCTTTACACAATGTGAATCGATGACAAGATGATCAGAAACTAGTCAATAAATGTTAATATTGTTTCTGCATTCCGTTTCGATCGTTTGTGTTGAATTTTTTTTCCTGAAAGCGCACTATTGAGTGACATTTTAGGTCTTGTTACTTTTTTTTTAACTCCTTTACATCTGGTGTATATTATATATACCAAATTCCATTTCAATCCGTTCACCAGTTTGTGCTGTATGATTCTGTTTATAGGACGAGTTTAATAATAACCACTCTCTATTTCATTAGCATTGTTATGATTATTTTCAATATTAATATTTTTAATTACTCTTTATCGCGTCTGTGCTCATATCGCTGGAATATTTTCCTTTGCTTCGAAAGCTAATCTGTTATTATTACATAAAATGTTTCGCATGTTAAATAATATTTTTTGGTAATACCATCAAATAATAGCAAATACGGAAAAAATTCGGAATAAACTATTATGAGCAAGCACTATTCATTAGATCTGCGATTTATTACTCTTTATAATAAATCGCATGCATGCACTTGATGCACCGTCTTTAATGGTGCCTCACCATTAAAGACGGTGCATCATTTTAACATTTTATTTCTTTATTTTTAATTGAAAAGTATTTAAGGAATAGTAAAAGGATAAAGTTGAATTTTTGGGTACAATTCACTTTAAAACTACAATATTTTTTTTGTAGAAGTAAGGAAGTCCTTGTGTTAGCTGAATAATTTTGCGTCGAAATACTTTTCCGAGTGAAAACGATTAATATCTACTACCTAACTGATGTATCTGAATTGCGAAAAATAGTTGATTTTATTCTGATTAATACTAAAATTGAGTACAGTAATGGATGATTAAAATTTATGTGGGTGTGATGGGTTTTAGTGCATCAGTCTACTGGTTTAGATTATTCGTTTATTGAATCATTGAAATAAGATGATTTTTACAAGGAAGTTTCATTGATGAAGGTTTAACTGCAATGTCTCGGAGATTAACAGTAGATATGTTCAGTTGCTCTTTCCCACCTACGCATGGCACCTTGAGCATTTGCAGATGAATTCTTTAACCCAAGAATTCCAGTTTCGGCCCTTTGAAGAGGATCATGTCTCAACGGTTTCAGGTCGCGACTATTCTCGGCGGACGGTCCGTATTCCCTTGTTCTAGGGAACTCTCTGCATTCTCCCCTCTGACTGCTGATTAACACCAGAAGAAGGTCTGAGCGCCCTCTCGTGGAATTAATTTCCCATATTTATTCAATCTTATTTTTACATATTTGATGAAGAAAATTGAAACTTTACTTCTGACAGATCTTCAAAATGCTAAAACGAGAGCAAATGTATAAAAATGTTATGAATATAAAATATTAAATTAATCTGCGAAGACAAGAATATATTATTTAATATGGAGCTGCCTAACAGGTCAGACAAATGTAGAAGGTTTCAAGAAATGTTATTGTATTGAAAGTTATTTTGTTTTTTATTAATTTCATATAACTGTTTCTTTTTTTAATATAACTATTTCTCGCCTAATTATAAAATATTAGCAATCACATGTTATAAAAATTTGGAATATCATTTAGTATTACTCAGTAACTATTTGCAAACTTTATTTTATAATTCTAAAAATATGTGCTGTTTGTAGAATGAAATAATGTCAGATCCTGTAAATAAATACTTAGATTTAAAAAAAAAACTTCAACATTATTTTTCTAATTCGTTTAAACAGCTTTAAATTTCAGTTGTTGTTTCTTACATGCAATATAATAAAATAAACTATTTCGAAAGTATTCTATAGTTATACGACTTGAAATTACATTTTTTCAATTTTTTTTTTAATTTGTAACCTATTTATAAAAAGACTGAATTA
Source organism: Argiope trifasciata (assembly GCA_026543055.1). NCBI lineage: Eukaryota > Metazoa > Arthropoda > Arachnida > Araneae > Araneidae > Argiope > Argiope trifasciata. The sequence goes on along the minus strand of JAPMOQ010001064.1, from coordinate 1,049,865 downwards.
CAACGGATAAAAAAAAGTTTTTGGTTTTTTAAACCTTAACCAGGAAGAAGGAGTCACAAGATTTATATTTCCTAAGGGCTCCTAAAAGATTCAATCTGACACTGAATGTGGGTGGATAAAAATACTTACAATCGGTGATAAAATTCAAGAACAGCTTATTTTAATCTTTAAAACATTTTCTTCAATTGACTTTACAGAGAGTATTTAAAATTTATCCGAATTATGGAAATCTTTGAAATGCAATTTGCTTATTTAGCCATAAAAGGATATTGTAGAAATGGTTTTTGTCGGCTGTGAAAGCGAATTCCGTATTTTCTTCTTAGATTTGCAAATGTATAATACCAGTAAAGCTAAAGCAGTTTTTCATCATCCGATATGAAAATAGTAGTTTTCTTTTAGAGGCATGAGAAAATTAGAAAAATACGTTTTCTATAAGTTCAAGTAGGCACTATTTATAAATTAACTTTAAAAATTATGACAGCTGGAGTAAATAGCAGATGTTAAATGGTTGTATAAAGGAAAAAGAAAATATTTTTTTAATCTATTGGTAACAGTTTTATTTTCAAGATTTGGACTATCTCGGGAATCAATTTTTCTTGAGTTTGAGAAACATATTTTTGGGGTAATTTTTGTCTGTCTGTTATCACAAAAACGGAAAGAAGTTTTGAGACAAATAGAAGGTATTTTGTATAGGAATTTTAAAATAATTTAAAGATTTTCACAAAATTCTGAACAATCTTCAATCAGAAGAAATCCATCTATCCAGTTATCCAAATATAAGTTAATAAGCTAAATACAAAACGAACAAACTGAAAAAGATAAAATTTAGTACAGAAACTTTTCAAAAATGAAGATAGGTACTGAATTGGAAAGCTAATTCTTTCAGATATTGACCGTTTGTTGGTATTACTCCCATACTTTAAATATGATAATCGAAAAAAAGAGAAAGCAATGTAATACTGTTTGCATCTAAATAATAATTTTTCATCACATTTTTAATTTTCTGTCGAATGCATGATCATAATCACGCCTAACAATCTGTTTTCATAATCATGTAACTCCCTATAGCTCAAAAGCGCAGTGATTTAAATATATGAAAATTGGTATGTAGTTTTGTGATTATAATTTTAGTTCTGTTTCATTTTTAGTTTCAATCGAGAGGGGAAAAAAGGTGCCCAAAGTACAGCTCTGGTTTCCTGATATTTTTGTATTAACCACATCCAATTGATTCACCAATGATTCTCGGTAATGGGCACTTTTTTAACTATTATTACTGTATTATGAATATTGCCATTTTTCATAATGCACATATACATTTTTACAGAGTATGTAAGAACGTTTCTGGTAGTAAATTTTCATTTTTGTGGATTTAAAACGTAATCAAGAAAAATAAAGTTAAACATTCACGATATTGAATATAGAGTTTAACAACAAATTGTGTCAAACATGTAATATTAAGAAACAGAATCCACATTTGACATATTTTATATGATAAAAAAATAGAAAAAGCTCTTCACTACTATTTAATAATAAAACTGGATTGGTGTATCGTTAAAATTCTTAGTATTACGTTTCTCTATGAATTAATATTTTCGAATGTATCTTTAATTTACCTCGCCTTTTGTAATTAGTTCCTTGTGTAACCTTAACTTTAAAATAATCTTAAATGTAATTTAAGATTATTGAAAATAATTTTAAGCCTTATATAACATTAAATAAGTTTTTTTTAAAACTTAATATATTTTAACTGATCCGATAATATATTAAATTTTTGAAAGTTATGCACTCGTTTCCTTTAAACCATTATCAAGGTTTGTAGAGCAAGACTGATTATAGTTATATGTTTTAATTCGCAAGCATTATCTTAAGTTACAATTATAAATATGTAAATATGCTAATAATTTTGAAATGTTTCCATATCGCATATCTTGGTTGCAGAGCATTGTCAGAAGATTTTTTAGCCATATCTTTTTCTTTAATAAAGATATTAATTCTCCAAGCGGCGAAGACCGGAAAAAAGACTGAGTCTTTTCTCCCTTCAAAACGGCACTGCCCGTCTTTTGACAAAAACAATAAGTTCCTCAAAGCTGTCAGTGCCCGCATATTTACGGGTTTTTGTTTTTCCTTTCCCCCCCAGTCTCAAGTTGTGAACTAACGAGAAGAGAATGTGAGATAAGGAAAAGTGAATCGTTATCAGTGGACGATACGATTGATGTCTTCTTACTCGTGTCCTTTTAAGCCTTTTAAAATTTCGCTTATGTTCTGAGCTATTATTTTTCAGATTTTGATAATAAATGCGCATGGAAAATGAATTTTAAATAACGGTAATAAAATTGTGCATATGAAAACATACTCGGGAGGGGAATATTATTAATAATGTGTAGGGGCCACTGTAGCCTGGTTGGTAGATTGTCAGTCTCGTAACCGAAAGGTAGCGAGTTCTGTCCTCGTCTCTGCCAAAGGACGCCGTGTTGGCTAATGGCAGTTGTGAAACGTTGAATAGGTCGTGACTGCAAAGTCCTCCAAGTTCCCATAACAAATTATACCTCTGGAGGTACTGAATCAGGGATGAGTCTGCCTCTGGTTTGGTTCTCAATTCTGACTTGCGGTTTTAGTTTAGTTTAGTTATATTAACGTCCCGTTTAAAGCAACACGAGGGCTATTTTGGGACTAACCTCGTAATTTTGAACCAAGATCAGATGACGAGGACGACACCTGATCTGGCACCCCCCTCTCCACACCCCACCACACCAGTGGGAGGACGTTTGACCTGACAAATTTGACGTGCAAGAGACCCCCTCACACGACGGTTCTTCGGTGGAATCGAGTCTCGAACCTGAAACCCTCCAGTTCCGAGGCCGAGACCTTACCACCAGGCCACCGCGGCCCCTCTGACTTGCGGATGGATGAACGAATGTGACCGCCCCTTAAAAATTGTTGTGCCGTGTGTGTTAGAGCAAAGTCGTACTTTCACCTTAACTGTTCTCGTCAACAACGGAAGGCGCACACTTCTGTCTTAAATCGAAAGACAGAAGTCATTCGGGTTTGGTATGACCATGTGGCAATAGACCCACCACCAACATTAATAATTTGACCCATTAGATTTTAAAGTTGTATAGAGTAAGAAAATAGTTAATCATCTCAGATAATTGAGATGTAGGAGGATAAAAAAATTGGATAATAGAATCATTGCCAGCAGTGTTTCATTCATGGAATGCTCACATTTAATGAAAGTTACTTAATTGTTGCTTCCTGAGATAGTTAGAATCATAAATAAGGTTCCAACAAGGCATTCATCTTCTTAACCCAAACAACTTTTTTATGAAAAAATATCTTTAGAACATTTCAAGAGAATAGATGTTTCCAAGAAATTATTGTAATTTGTTTTGTTTCTATTTTCAATAGTATTTTTTAAAATTCATTTTTCTTGATTATTAAAGAGGAAAGTTATTATTAAAGTTCCACTTTCAAATGATTATAAAATAAAAACTCCTGAACATAATGTTATCAACCTTGGCACTAGCTTAAAGAGGATTAAAACGGTTTCTTTCCTGAAAAAAATTTCAAAAATCTACTTACATGGGGGGAAATGGCGCTATATATTGTTAAACAAATTAGGACTTGAAAAAATCGGTTTAACTTCTTCACTATTTTGCCTGTATTCCATACATCCATCGTTTTATCGAATTTTGAGAGTTGTAATCCAAAAATTGAGCCATTCATAATGCTTATAATTCAATAATAAAATTACTTCGAATACTTCAATAAGTTTGGTATTCAATGGACTTTCGTTTGAATCAAAATAAGAAAATATTCCCAAAATAGAAGGTGCCATCTTATTAGAGAGTAAAGAAAATGAAACAGTTAATTGTTTAAAATATGTTTGTTTCTGAAACGTGTTACAAAGAATTTTCAATGTGGAGTCCATCATTTTCTGAAGGCAAATTAAATCACATTACTGCATTCTTAGCAGTAGCTCTGGCACAGCATGGCCAAATCTGGCCCCTGTGACAAAAAAACCCTAACTAACTCACTAAGCAGTAGTTTTTAGTATATCAGGAGGAATGTCAAGCACAATTCAATGTACCATGATTTTTAATCCCACCAAATTGTTTAGATTATCACCATAAACAGTGCTTTTGAGATAATACACATTGAATATGTTTTACAACCCGTTTCAGAAACAATTAAACACATTTCAAACCGATATCCTACTTTACTTAATAATATTGCATATTGCGACATTTCCCTCTGTTGGTGAGTTTGTGAATTATTATTATTTTTTTTTTTTTTGGCAGAAAAGAAATTTCAATGACCTTCTTTAAATTATTGTCAAATTTGATAATATTTGGTTCAACAGTTTTTCTTTTATGACCATTTCAATGCAGAACTTTTAACTGTAACACCCTGTATTTTAATTTTTTTCAATCTACGCCTGTTTATGTTCCATAATTTGATTTGATAGCCAAATCTGTTAATTGTTAACATCGAATATTCCTCCGAGGAAAATTGGGAGCTGAATAAAAAAAAGCAGAAAATTTTTTACTCCAAACCAAAATCTAAAAATTCCTAATTGTTTCCTTTGATTTCTGTAATTCCATTTCCTAGCAAAGAATCCAATTTTGCATATCAGAACAAAAATATCTGTTCATACAATTTTTACTCCTTTTCACGTATCTTGACTAACATCTAGTATTGAAAACATGAAAAAAAATTAAAGATTTCATAACTTTTATAATATGAATTAAAGAACAAAGTAAAAAAAAAATAATTGAGAACTTTTTTTAATGCACTAGTAAAAGCGCCTTTTCAAGCTTTAATTTTACCAAACATTTTTTCTTTTATGCTTTTTTAACTCATTTTCTAATAAAACAATGCTTTATATAATCATTACCTTATTTCTTTTTCACATATTTTCTATTAATATTCCAGGGCATGCCTTAATTATTAGAAGTAGGCTTCATAATTGTGAACGTCTTTTCTTTATTAACATTTATAATTACTTTTTTTCTAATCTATTTGTTTATTGCCAAATAATTATCTTTCTTTTTTTTTCTTAATATACCCATCACTCCGAAACACGTGCTATGTGTTAATTAAACTGCTTTTTTGTAATTATGCAAAAACCAAGCAATGAATGATTAAGAAATTTTGAAGAAGAAATAACAAATAAGATTCATCAGAATTCGTGATTTATAATTACCTAACATTCTTTAAATCTCCAGTGTGTTGGAAACTTTTGAGGAAGCCTTCATTAAAATAAAAATAAAAATCTACAAATTTTGTGAGGCTTTTAAAATGGTTGTTCATCCTTTTGGTCTGAATAGCATTTTGGTTTAATTTTCTGAATTATTTTAGCAATTTCAAATATTTCAAATATTAGTTTTATGCATGAATTAACACTTTATTTACCGAATTATTTTCTCGTCAATTTTTTAGGTTCAGTTTTAAACCATCAGTAAGTTTTTGTGCAGAATAAACCAAGGGAAAAAATATAAACAAAAAAGTTAATGTCATTTTTTATTTGATTACTATAAATGTCTATTGGAAATACATTATTCGTGCTCTTTCAAGTATTGTTAGAAAAAAATAGTAATATTGTAAAGATGTCAGCCGGATTTAAACGGAATTTTAAAGTACATCGGTAACTAAAGGATTAAAGTTTGATCTTTATTATAGACTAGCCGCCTTTCGCGACCAGCTGGTTCGCCATGAGTAATGCGTTCTAAAATTTTCAATAAAGTCACATATTCATTTGCCTTGAAGTAATTCCGGGCATTGATTGGCCTGAAATTAAAAATGTTTTTTTCCGTGATGCTGCCAAAATATTAAATATGTTTTTTTAAAGAAAGCGAAAAAGGAAAAAAAATATTAAATAACTGATTTAGATATTGCAAATGATTATAAAAACCTTTGCGTTGCATTTATTTTTTTAAAAAATATCACATTTTATGTTTTATTTTATCCAGTCCCGTGCTAAAAGTATCATTTCTTTAGACTTGATTTACGATGATATTTTTTTTTTATTATTTGAATTTCCGTCATGGTTTTCTTTTATTTTATGCAGACACGTGCTCAAAAAAACATAGTCAAATATTTCTTTAAAAAATCGTTAAAAATAGAGATTTAAGTTATACATTAAAACACTGATACCATTAGGAAGCTAATTTTTTAATCTTTAAATTGATGTTAAAATTATGTTTGTGTGATTATATTTTCGGAAATTATAGCGGAAACACTTCGAAATTTCGCTTAAATTTTAATTAATTCAAATTCTAATTAAAAATTCGAAAAAAGGGCTCCGAGGGGCACATTCCCAACCTCCAAGGTATACATGTACCAAATTCGGTAGCTGTAGGTCCAACGGTCTGACCTGTAGAGCGCCAACACACACACACATTGAGCTTTATTATAAGTATAGATAACATCAGGTTTACTAATTATTTTACTTTAGATATAAAATTCCGATATTTACAACATTGCTCAAGATACATGTCCAGACATCTGGAAATTTTGATTCTAGTGTTTATTAACATGTTGAATGCCACGACATTTTTCTGAAATCTGCCGTAACTAATTTGAACTAGTTTTTATAATTATATTTTTTGTTCGTTTTTTAATAAATTTTCTGTTCATGCAAGCCAGCATTGATTTTTTTATGTTCTTCTCCCAGAAGCCATCTATCGATACTATGTACTACTGATATCCTACGAGTTTATTCGTAATTGTAGAAAAATGGCAAGTATAGTACGAGATAACTCGTAGTTGGTGTCCTAGAAAAGAACACAATCTACGAGTTATCTCGTTGTTGGCAGTCAACGTGTTAACCAATTTCTTTTAATTTGAAACATTTGCCCATTTTGAGGATAGTTTGCTACAGAGAAGCTAATGTTATTTTTGTATTTCATAATGTTACAAAATATTTTACTTTAAAGATATAGTTCTGAAATCTATTGAAAACTTATCTAATTATCGTAATTCTAATGCTTGTGTTCGCAAATTAATCGCGCTTAATTTGAAATATCTGATTTTCTGTAACATTTTGTTACATAAGTATTATGATATTTTGGTACTGGATAACTCTACAGATTATTTCAATTTAGATTTAGTGTTCTGATATCTGCTTCATGATTGGGAATTTTCTAATCATCGGAATTCTGAGGCTTATGATCATTAACAAATTAATTTCTATTAATTTGGAATATTTGTCATTTTCGGAGTGATTTCTTCTAAAAAGATGATCATACTGTTTTCATATTGGATAATAACGCTTTTATTAAGCTACTTGAAAGATTGGACAGGTAATCATTTTAGTAAAATTGCTTTTATTTTCAACTCAAAAGGGGAAAAATCAAATAACAGTTACAGTTAAATAAATGAGAGACAGTGATTTCGACTACCGGATAAGTTTTTATTCAAAAATGGCTGTGCAAGGCATACAAATTTATAGCTGAATGCTCAAAGGAAAAATAAATAATGTTGTAGTGTAGTTTCTTTCAAACAAGCCCATTATGCGATAATCCGAGCTGTATCAGCGGAATCTGTGCGTTGAACCTATATTTAGAATTGAAAATGTACGGAACTGAGCTCATTCTCGTTATGGTGGTTTCTACCGGAGTAGGGACTTTAAATCAGATTTTAGACAGAAATCTTCCAACTGATTCGTTATCTATACGACAAAATATCTGAAAAAGTTAAACTCAATAACATACGAACTCTAAACTTTAAAAATATATGGAGTAAGATGCCTTGAAATCAAAATGATGTATGTATTAAATTTTCGGACTTTCTATCAATATTTTATATGGCTTACGATTCTTATTCGAAGAAAAAAGAGAGGCCGCGGTGGCCTGGTGGTAAGTTCTCGGCTTCAGAACCGAAGGGTTTTAGGCTCGCGACTGAATTCTACCAAAGAACCGCCATGTAAAGAAGTCTCTTGCACGTTAAATCTATCCGGCCAAATGTCCTCTTACTGGTGTTGTGTGGGGTGGAGAGGGGGTTCCAGCTCAAGTGGTGCCAGAGGGGTTTCCTCACCAGCTGACTGGGGTTCAAAATGAAGAGGTCAGTCCCAAAATAGCCCTAGTGTTGCTTTATAACGGGACGTTAATGTAACTAAACTAATGATGATTCGGAATGAAAATAAGTATTTTTGGGAAAAAATGTTTTAGTCTCACATAAATGTTAAGAGACAGTTCTTGAAAAGAAAATGGTGATGTAGCCAGTCCTCGGGATCATAAATGAAAGTCTTTTGGAAACTGAAGTGCTGACAAGAAAATTTAAGATGAGCTGTCTTTTGCTTTGTTCAGCTTCATATGATTATCGCCCCAAAGAACTAAAACATAGCAATTTGTTAAAAAAAACTATTTCAATAAAATGGAAAATACATTACATTGATGAAACAGAGCAAAAAAATATAATGTTACGGAAATCTATAAATATATGTTGTGAAAATCACAAGTTCAAAACCAGAAAACATAGCTTTATTCCTCGCTCTCTCTATATATAATATAATATTATGGGAGAGAAATAGTAAAAGCCAAAGTTCAAGCAAAGACAACATTTACAGCATGGAATTTTTCGACATCATAGCATTCATTTTAGTATACATTATTTGCTAGGAAGTAAAAAAAAAATGTAATTTCCCAATGTCATTATCAATTCTTAAATCTCTATCTATTTTACTTAAAATATAATTTTTGTAACAAAATACCGTGGTTAATAAGAAGTAAATCATTTAATATTTTAAATAACTACTAGTGGAGCTCTACTACAAGTCTTCATTGTATATAGATCGTTTAAAAGTTTGTTTAATGCCTTGCTTAAAAGGGTTGATAACATCGATCAATTAAGTATTATTTCAAGGTGAAAAGAAAAATTGGATTTTATTAGGAGCTTTCGATAAATATCTCTCCTTATCTTAAAACGTGCTTTCTTATTTTAAAATTATTTTTTAACTTTCTTTATATCTGATAAATTAGATTACATCCACCTTTTGACAGAAATTAAACATCTTCAAATAAACAAAGAGCAACTTCCTCTTAAAATATGTATAGCATATAGGATTTGTTTACTTTTTGATATTTTTTAACTGCGTTAGTTATTTCTTTTCTTCTATAGCATGTCAAAATCGATACATATATTTTTTTTCATTGTGCTCTTTTCTTTTTTACTAACACTCGTTTATTTTCCCTAAATCGCTCCTATTTTTATTCTTCTTTCTTTTCTTTTTCTTTCTTTTTTTTTTTGCTTCCTTTTTTTTAAATCTTTTTTTATCTTGCTCCATAAAATAAAATGTTTTCTAGCAGGAGAAAATTCTTCCTCTCCTTCGAACGAGATCTTCCAATTCGAACGTTAAGGAGAAGAGGTGACGGAAGAGATGGGGGGTGCCTCTGCTCTCACCCCCCAAGGGGAGGGAGAAAAAAGTGACCGATACTCTTAGAGAAACGGGACGATGCCCTCAAAGCAGATTTTTGCTTATTTCGAACTTTTTTTTCTGCTTCAAAGTGTGTTATTCTGGCCAAGGGGGCAATGGTCAATTTTCCACGCAAGACTGACTAGAAGGTAATATTTGCTCTTGATGTGAAACGATTCATAGAAAGAAAAAAAGTAAAATAGAAATTTCTATATATAAATATAATACATTTATATTTATATATACAAGTCTCACCGTGTATATATATATAATATGTGTATGCGCGTATATGTGTATGTGTGTGCGTGTATACGTGTATATGTGTGTATGCATATGTGTGTATGTATATGTGTGTATGCATATGTGTATGTATATGTGTGTGTTTATATATGTGTATATGTGTGTATATATGTGTATATGTGTGTGTGTTTATATATGTGTATATGTGTGTGTGTTTATATATGTGTATATGTGTGTGTATTTATATATGTGTATATGTGTGTGTGTGTTTATATGTGTATATGTGTGTGTTTATATATGTGTATATATTTGTGTGTTTATATATGTGTATATGTTAGTGTATTTATACATGTGTATATGTGTGTGTTTATATATGTGTTAATGTGTGTGTGTTTATATATGTGTATATGTGTGTGTGTTTATATATGTGTATATGTACGTGTGTATGCGTGTATATGTGTGTGTATGTATATGTTTGTATATGTGTGTATATGTGTGTGCATGTATATGTGTGTATATGTATATGTGTGTGCATGTATATGTGTGTATATGTATATGTGTGTGCATACGTCTGTATGCATGTATATGTTTGTATATGTGTGTGCATGCATATGTGTGTGTATGAGTATATATGTGTGTGTATGTCTGTGCATGTATATGTGTGTGCATGCATATGTGTGTATATGAGTATATGTGTGTATGTGTGAGCATGTATATGTGTGTATATGAATATGTGTGTGCATATATATGTGTGTATATGTATATGTGTGTGTATGTATATATGTGTGCATATGTATATATACACTTGTTTTTACACAGGACTCAAAGATGGTCATATATAATTGCATTCATGAAAAAAATGTTATATATTTTGAACCCTGAATTTTTCTTTTTATCACTCAAATTAAGTTAGATTGCAAAGACACTTTATAACTTCATTATGAGGTAGATAAAAATATTAGACGCGTTTCATTGACATTCAAATTCTACATTTCTCAAGACAAAATAAACATCAACATGGAAGTATACAATGCATTTAGAAAACAATTTAATAATTAACCCCAAATAGGATAATGAAAAATATACTTTGATTTTAATAAAGTGATATCATTTCTGGTTTTATAAGAGGTAGAGTTACGTAACCATTACAATATTTTATTTTTAACTTTCTGTAAGAAATTAATCTTGCAAAAGCAAAATTTCATCGCTAAAAATTACTAAAAATTACAACACACGAAAAATTAAATTACTAGAATTACATCACACTGTTTATTGTTTAAAGCAGAGTTAAAACAAATATTTATAGATACATCTTAACATAATATTTGACATTTGATGTAAAAATATTGTAAATATATATATTAAGATTATTATTTCAAGTTCGGATTTAATCAATATTATATTTAAATATTCAAGAATATATGTAAAAGATTTGAGTAAATGGATTTAACTGCTTAATGCTAAGAGTGATAAACAGTTAGAGAAAATAAATTTTAAAATAATTCTAAATAATAATTTAAAATTTTAACTGTTATAAAATCCTCTTACATTTTTTTATAGCTCATTGTTTGTCGGTATATGAAAATTAGTATTTCCTTAAGGTTTTAGTATTTCTGCTTATAAAATAAAGAATTTAATATTAAAGAATAAAATTCTTACACTTAGTAAGTGGGTGAAAATTGCATTGTGAAAGCGTCTTGAACTGGAATGTAGAAACATATTTAATATTAATCTTCCCCTGAATTCCTAGTAGACCAAAAGGAATGCTTTTTTTTTAAATAGATACTTAACATTCTCATTTGTAAAAGTATTACAGGAAAAATATGCATAAAGCCATCTTATTGTCTTTGGCTTTAGTTTTTTTATGAAAGATTTTTTTTTATTTAAAATTTCTTAACGCATATAAACCCTTTGTAACCTCTGTAACTTAGCATCTAAGTGAAAATAGAAAATCTCATTGACAAATAAATTTTAATTTTTTGAAAAATTAGAGACTACCATAAACTATATTTAAAAATTAATGAAAGCTAAATTTTTCAAAAATGCTTCAAAATTCGATTTAAAAAAGTAATGGCAAATTACAGCACATGATATAACGACAGTCATTTTTAACTATTAGTTTAGTTTTCTGCCTTATCAACAACTCGTAAAAAGTAATCAAATTTCGAATCACTATTTAAATAGGATTTTTAAACAATTTTCAAATTAAAGGAAAATTTTTCATCGTTAATAAGGTAAAATGAATGTTATTTTTGTTTCCCTTTTCAGCTTTTTTAAATTCAATTTACTCAATGCATCTCATATATTTTGCACATAAAGTATTATCTATGCCGATAAAAAAACGGATTTTAAATAATAAGAAATATGAAAGCTTAAATCAATGTCACATAGACTTTCCTAATAACGTCTGTGTGTTTCATGTTATTTACTAACAAAATTTGAAGACACATTTTGAAACAACAAAATTATAAATCAGTAGTTTAGATTTATATTTAAAAAAATATTTTTCCGTTTTTTTTATGTAGACGAATATTTAAATTATTTAGTTTTCTTTACTACCTAATTAGATGAGTTCTTAGGCTTTGAACAGAGGATATCATAATAAATTACACAGAGTTCGTGAAATTCTTGAATTTTTGAGATTACATCTAATTTATATATCTATAATTTCTATGAGTGCAAAATATTTTTATTCAAATACTGATCATGCTGGAAGATAAAAGATAACTAGTCAATAAATGAAAACAAAAATATAGCAAAAACTGTTATATAGCAGCAGTAGTAGTGGTGGCAAGTTTGGCAGTGGTGGCAGTATATATGGATTTGCAGTACAAATCCATATATAAAAAGGCATGTAGTCACTTATATATATTTCCTACACTTCTTAAAAAGCCCATTCAGCATGATTGAGGTATTTATACTGCATTCATATACTATAGGATTTATGATTATCATTGCATGCATCATATCATATAATAGTTGTCATATTAAACATTTATTACTTAAATAGATTTTTGATTTGCATAGTTATTTGTTCATTGTTTGTCAACATAATGGTTTAGAAATTTATGGAACTAATTTTTTTATTCCTATTTTTTTAATCTTTGAAAACTTTCGTAATACATTCTTGCCCCTTTTTAAAAGCTCAAGAACATAAATGATTTTTTAAAGTAAATGAATTTTTAACCATTTAAATAATTCATCTTTCATTTCGAACTATCTGCTCAATAAACCAATGAGATATGCATTTTACTCAACAAATTAATCGTATAATATCTCCACTTAATAACGAGCATAATATAGTAAATTACATATCTTACTATATTATGTTCTTGGTTTTAAATATAATTTAGAACATAACCAATTCCATTCGATATCAATAAGTAAAATTCTATAAATTTTTCTAACAATTTTCTTAAGGATTTCTAATTTTTCTTCCTTGTATACGGTAACGTTCCTCTTTCTCATTCATAAGAAGCGGCATTTCCAGACAGCTACTCACGACCAGTCAATGCATTCCATTCTTAAAAGCCTTCATATTTTGATATGGGGAATTTACCTATCTTCAACTACTCGTATCTGGCCATTAAATCACTCGTAAAGTTCATTGTGAAGTGAGGAAGAAACATGTTCGCTTTTTCAAATTAAAGGTGTGTCCAACATCTGAATGATCAACCAATATCTGGTCCCTTTGGGTATGAATATCATTGATACGTATTCCAGAGCTGTCCATTAGTAGTCATTGATGGACAGCCCCACTCCACGAAAGATTTTTACCACAATTGAGAGAAACTTTTGCCGGATCATTGGCCGATGGAGAATTGACGTGGGTGAATAGAGATTAAGGAGGTGGACTTTGGACAACGATAAAGAGCAAGTCTTGATTTTGAAGAAGGGAAGATACCTTTGGATTGTGGACTGCGGCATTTTGACGCTTCACCTTGGTAGCGGTTCAGCCTAACATCCTGTTAGCGTCTTGTAATGTTATTCTCCAAATCGATGAAGAAATGTTTAAATAAACTCTTTTCACGATAGATCTTCAACTTTCAAATGTTGCGTAAATAGCGAATATTTAACCTGTATTAGAGCAAACAGTTTTTCTGTATATATATCCAATATAATGTAATATGGCTGTAAATAAAATATTTATCTAACGTCCCCCTCTTTTATTTGATTGGTAGAGATCAAGTTACTACAATGCCGATCCAAATGTAAAATTTCCTACTTTGTTCAGTTTTAAAATGAGCTTTACACATTTTTTTCCTGTTTTTATATATTACCATTTCGATATATTCGAAAGAATTCAGGACAATTCTTTTTTTCTGTACTGATTTATTCAATCTACTTTCAAACAAAGCATTGTATTTGCTTATAGAAATAATTTTTTATGCTTAAGAATCCAAAATCTATGAAGTAAAGCTGAGTGTTTATCGGATTTTAGAACTTTCGCATATAATTTAATCAATACAAACGAACATGTAAATAAATTTAACTTTTCGTTCTCACAACACACCCGTTTGATAGCAAATAACTTTAAGGGATAAAATATAGATCAAAAATTTTCTCTGGCACTCATAAATACTTCAGCATTCATGGATTGAAAAAATATACAGATATTTCGGATAGTCAAATCTTAATTTTTTCACTAATCACCCTAAGGATGGGTCGCAGGATGGATAAAATATAGGAAGGTGTCTATTAACCATTCTACGCTAGTATTATGTGGGAAAATGCACATTTTAAGAAAATTACTTGAATTATGCCTTTTCAGAAGTACAGTAAAAGCTCCTTATTCGCGCTTCCTTCATTCGCGTTTTCACTATTCGCGGATTTAAAAAATGCCACCCAATTCCTATATTCGAGCTAAATATTTCTTTATTCGCGCATCTAATATGTACATACATAATAATAAAAGGAATCCAATAGGTATCCAACCTAATATCCTTTGCAAATGCCGTCAAATGGACTTAAAAAAAGTAAAACAGATCTTATTACAACTTTGTCTAAAGTATGTTATTAAATGCAAACTTCAAGCATAGCCGAAATCGCGAATGGAATAGGACGAGCTGGGTTCGAGCAGACATAATCAAGTCACATTCATGAATTGCTTGAATCGCAAGATGAAAATTTGACTGAAACCGACTTGGAGGAAATGTTAAATTCACAGCCCAATGAAGAAAAGGCTTCAACAAGCACTGGAAACGTGAAATTTCATTTGAAAAATCTTAGTGAAGGTTTAAGGCTAGCAAATGAGCTTTCCGATTTCTTTATGAACATTAATCCTTCTATAGAACGAAGTCTTATTTTTAAGAGGCCAATTGCTAATGCGACTGCTGCGTATCAGTCTTTTAAAAACTGCCAAGCAAGAGAAAATTACAAAATTCTTCAAACCATTGCCTAAGCCTTAAGATAATTAAGCAAAATGCTCAAAAACTTCAATTAAATTGATTTTTTTATACATTTCTTGTTGTTTTTATTTTGTCACCTAGGAACCTATCCCCTATAATCCCATATAAATGACCATTCCGTATTCACGGTTTCTGTATTCGCGGCATATTTATGGAACGTATACCCCGCGAATAAAGAGCTTTTACTGTATCAAAAATTTCAGGAAGCATAAACAAAAATGTTACTTTCACCTCTTCTGTTTCCCCTTCTGCAAATAATTGGGTATTTCTTAAAGGAAAAATCCGTTCAATATTTGCTGTGAGGAAGATATTTACAAAAACTAACTCGGTGTTGTTATTATAACCAAGATGTTTTTATTTGTTAGGTTTTAATAATTTTTTATATCTCTATATCTTCCAATTTATTTTCACTTTCATGTTTTCTTTGTCAGATTCATTTATTGCAAATACTAAACAGACCACATCAGAACAAAAAAAATTCTTACCAGAAAAAAGGGCTGGAAAAAATAGACCAATAAAGCCATTATTTATTCATTACACTTTTTAGCACATTCATAGGTGAAACATAATATTCTAACTCCATACACGAAAAGTTTCTTTTTAAGTCTTCTTTTTTTGCCTCTTTTTTTATCTATACAAGTTCCCTAAAAATAGAATTTTTTTTTTTAAATATTGCAATTAAACACATGCTTCTAGTAACAAAATTTAATTTGTATAAGTAAAGAAATTGTATGAAAACATTACAAAAGTTATACGGCTTCCTGATTACAAAATGACAAAAAGTATAAAATGTTTATCTTATATTCAATTATACGAAGTTCCACGTTTCTATGCTTTTTAACTTTTGAGAAGCGTATCACAAATTTAGATAAAAACATTTTTTTTTCAGAAGCGCAAATTTATACAGTGATTTTTTTTATCATAGACTTTTATTATCATCGCTATTCTAAGCATTTAAGCAATTTTATAGTTGTTATGTAGTTGTCACTGGAAAAGATTTTTTTTTTATTGCAGATACTAAACAGGCCTATACAAGGCAGTAGAGTTTCTTACTGGGGAAATAGTTAACCCCCCCAAAAACTCGATTAAATAGCATTATTTATTTATTATAGTTTTTACAAATTCATATCTTTATATGAAATAAAATATTTCTTTTATATACATTTATAGTTTTTTTAAGTATTTGTTTTGTCTCTTTTATCTCTATAAAAAGTTTTAAAAAGTGCAAACGCTTTTATTTTCCTGAATATTGTAATTAGGCATATGCTCCTAATTACAAAATTTAATCAAACAGCATATTACGCTGTATTAAAAAACTTTGGATTCTGTAAAAAATGGCAGTAAAAAATTCTGAAGTTATTTGGCTTCCATATTACAAAGTAGCAAAAAGTGAAATAGTTATCTTATATTCAACAATACAAAGTTTCAAGCTTCCACACTTCTTTTTAAATTTCGAGAAGATTATCGCAAATTTAGATAAAAACATTTTTTAAATGTAAATTTATTTAGTTAAAAACACTCATTTAATAATACTTTCATTATGAATGTTATTCTGCTATTTAACATTTAAGCAATTTTATAACTGTTATACGGTTGCTTCCAAAAAATCCAGCATCATTTTTTGCTAGTGTCCTAATCTTTCTGAAGTCTGGTTTTGCATTATAATTAGACTGCTGTTTTTATCATAAAATGGAGAAAAGAGCTGAATGTAAAAAAAAAAACATCAGAAAAATCTTAATTAGCAATTGATCACATCTGACATTCACAATTATTTAATATGCAATAATTCTTAAAGAATTAATTATTGCATTTTAAGTAATTGAGGACTGAGAATCCAAGAATTTTGTAAGATCTTTTATTTCAATACCTTCAAACATAACAATTTAAATATATGGACTAAATGAAACAATAGAATAATGAGCATATTTTAAATTAAATAACTTTTATATGAATTACATAATTATATAGTTGTTTTATGCTATTAAATTTCCTTTTCTTTCATATCTGCATTTGTAATCCCTGATAACATACAAAGCTTTATACAGCTGCCTGACATAATTACAGTTGTTAAAAGTAACTACACGATTTTATCGATAGGGTTTTAAAAATAATTAAGAATTTTTATGTTTCATAGTATGTTATAAATGCTAAACTAATAAATGAAGTTATGCATATACATCGCTACGTTGTATCAAGTATAGATTAACACTAATATTTGAATGTGCCTTTTACCTGATAATTTTACATTAATAAAAATGTGTAAATACATTATTGAATAAAATTGTGTAAGTACATTAATAAACCTAGTTAATAAAGTTGTGCATATACATCGCTTCGTTGTATCGGGTATAGATTAACACTAATATTTGAATGTACGTGGCACTTTTACCTGATAATTTTACCTTACGAATCCCAGGCAGCTGATCATTTTGCCATTAAGAGGTATTAACTTTTTGCACTCGGATGACGACTCTCATTCACCATTCAAGAACGGTGTATAATTTTGACATTTTATCCATACATTTAATTTTATTTTTTAAAAATACCTGCAGAATAGGCAGATGTATATTAATAAATCGAAAAATTTTAATTTAAAATATTTAATTACTTTTTGAAAAAATAAAAAGTTTTTATATTTGGGTAGATAATTTTGCCTCGAATTATTTAATTTTACATTGACTGCAAGGTGTTAAAATAATATGTATTTACATTTGTCAGCTTTAAGGCCTGCTACTTGTAACCAAACTGTTGACTACCTATCTTTCGAATTTAAATTTTATTTTGCTTTTTAAATATTCTTAAAAATAATCTCTATAAAAAGCAAGACTGACATCAAATGTTTTGCTTTTTTACTATAAAGTATTTTGTCTGGTTGTTATTAAGAAAGTATTAATATATTTATCTTTGAAAACATACATATTTTCTTTTGCGAATATATTATCTAGATCATTATATTCTGAGAATGTATTTTTCATGTTTAACATTCATTTTATTATTAATTAATTTACTGAGAATAATGAAGTTGTTTGAATTACATATTTGTTTTAAATTAAAAAAATATATTTAAAACAAAATTATATATATTTATCTATCGAAAATCTCATCAATATTTGACATGCACCACAATAGAAATAAAAGTAAAAAATAGAAAATAAAAGAGAAAAAAATGCTCAAAACTATTTTTTTAGAAAATGAGACAACAGAAGAAATATTTTATATGCCGGATAACGGTAGAAAACTTTATAAATTGAATGAAAAATATAAAACACGTGTATAATGTTATTAAGACAGAAAGATGAAATTAAATTTTTTCCTACTCTAATCATTCGAAATTTTGTATGAAGTTGATACAAATTGTATTGTATTTTTATTCCTATTCTATTTTACTTTTGTCGTATTTTATATTGATCCATGCATTCATAAATATTATATTTAGTTACAGACTGATACAATATCAACTGTAACAGAATCTGGTCTCTGAGAGTAATAATACTGGAATTATGTTTTCATTTCTTCAGAAGAAATGCTTTGATCGCTGTGGATGCTACAGTGACCTTACGACACTGTAGCAGAGTCAGCGAGTGTATGTATTGACAGTAATTGACAGACAATTAAGTAGAGCAAAGGAAAGGCGTCATGAATGCAGTTAGTAAAGGAGCAAGTGAGGAATCTTCACTGTCACCCTCCATTATGTAGGGTAAGGAACAGTTGTGGCTAAAAATCGAATTCATATAGATAAAAATATATTCTATACAAAAAAACTCTAATAGCATAGTCAATGCAGGATGGCGAACTAAACTACATTGTATATCTTATTTTATATTAGTAATAGTAGTGATATTAATGAAATAGTATCTCCTGAATCAAAACGAATGGTTTCGTGGCGATTATCTATCGAGTTCCAAAATTCATTCTTATTAAATAAGCTGTATCAGACGGGTTTTTTTACTAGGGACATTTATAAACGATGTTAAATATCAGCTTGATACATTTTCACTCAACCAGACTAAACATGATTATGCGGGCAGCGGTAGGCTGGTTGGTAGAGCGTTAGTCTCGTACCCGAAAGATAGAGAGATCTGACCTCGTCTCGGCTAAAGACCGCTGTGTCATCTAATGGTAGTTGGAGCATCTTAAATATGTCGCGATTGCAAAGTCCTCCAAGCTTCCATAACAAATTATACCTCTGGGGCTACTGAATCAGGGATGAGTTAGTCTCTGATTTGGATCTAAATTCTGACTTGCGGATGGACGAGTGTATGAATGAGTTCTAAAAAGGGTTGTGTCGTGTGTGTTCGAGTGAAAGTCGTACTTTCTTCTTAACGGTGCTCGTTAACAATGAAAGGCACTCACATCTGCCTTCATTCGAATGAGCAACTCTCATACGGCTTAGTATGACCAAGTGACATCAGACCGACCCTACAGTTATGGTTAAATATCAAATTTATATAAATTAAATTTATTCTATACAAAAGATTTTAATAGCGCAATTAGTGCACAATGGTGAACCAAACTATATTGAATATTTTGTTTCATATTAGTAATAGTAGTGATATTAATGAAATAGTAACACCCGAATGAAAACGAATGGTTTCGTGAAGATCATCAATCCAGTTCAAAAACTGATTCTTATTAATTTAGTATGTATCAGACATTTTTTTACGTGGGACATTTATAAAAGATACTAAATATCAGCTTGATATTGTTTCACTTAACCAGCCTTAACATGATTGATGTCAATCTTCGAAAAAGAATAGGAAATTGATGTGAAGTCAATAAGAATAAAAAACAATGCCAGAAATCGGTCAACCAAAGGAGCAACATTCTCTTATTTTCAGATCATTAAGTGGATGAAATATGTTTGATAATGAACTAGCTGGTACCCGGCGAGCTCCTGCGGCCGAAAAAATATATTAAGTGCAATAAATTAATAATTTGGTAATATTTTATCGAAATAGGATGAACGGGTACGACAGTACATAAAATACGAACGAACAAATATTCATTTTCATATATTAGATTTATGTATTCTTTTAGAATTGTAAAACGTGGTGTTCTTTCAGAACAGCAATAAAAGAAACTATTTATTGTTTCTCGTGATACATTTAATATTCGTTTGGAATTCACAAATTTAATTTTAGAAAATGTGATTAAAATATTTTCTTTTAAAATTGATTAAACATAGAAAACATATTTACACCATAAAATCGTCAATATAATTGAAACGGTAATTTTAGAAAATTAAGATGTTGCAAAATTATTTGTACTACAATATTTTTGGTGCATAGAGCGAAACACGCTAAAATTTAATTAAAATATAAAACCCACAGGAGGGATCTCCGCCAAACTTTCTCGCATAAACTGTAATAAAGCTGTTACCTCTGAAAATGACTTGCAAGACATTTTCATACTATAGCTACAAAATATTAGCATTTAACTTAAATTTAGCATTTCTACATAATCTATTGTCTTCTCGGCTAGTTATTTGGAGATTAATCCTTTGTAAATAGATGCGGTTAAAATCCAAATTTAAAAAAAGATAATTGTACTATCCCGTGGATATATGGATGCCAAGTTTCATCGCAATTGGATGAATGGCTTAGGATGGCATAAGAGACGTACAGACAAACATTCATTTTTATATGTAATAATTCAGAAAAACTTATAAAAATTATTTAAACAATAATTTGATCTTACTTAAACAATGTTAATGAAATTTTCAATGTAGTTTTCATTATTCAGAGTGTACATGGTATTTCTGTTTTTTTTTTTTTTTTTTTTTTTTTTTTTTTTTTTTTTTTTTTTTTTTAATATTTCAAGTTTAAAAAAAATACGTTGTAGCTTGAAATAATACGGATAAAACCCTGCAATTAATTATTTCGCATTTCATAAGGAAGCTGGATTACTTTTAGCCATTTTTAAAAAATCTTATCCTTGGTACCTTAAACAAAATCATTCTTCTTTTAACTTCTTTTGTGTCCGCTTTTTTAAATTCTACCTGATAAATTAGATTATATTCCATTTTTAGTGATAAAAATTATTTTAAAGCTGAATAAAAGAAAAAGAAAACCTTCTAAACAAAATATACATTATTCCTTTCAAATCTTCGTTCCTTATATTTTACCATCATTTTTTATCCCCTCATCCTCCAGTTACTTACGAAGGGCTTTAAGATTTTTTTCTCCTTTTTCTTTTATGCATTTTTCGGGTATTTTCCCTTAAATCTGAAGATTTTTTTTATTGATTTTAGTTTTTTTCCCCCTTTATTCTCTCTTCTGATAAAAAGTAATTATTTCCACATGGTGAAAATTTCTCACTTCTTCGAACAAGATCTTCAAATTCGAACGATAAATTTAAGAGAGGAGGGAGGCCTAAATGTATCGTCTGGCGAACTATAAAGGGGGAAGGTCAGTGCCCTTGGAGTAAGAAGAACAATGTCCCGATGAATATTTCTACTTAAGGCCTTATCACACGGTAAAATATCTTCGGCACTTTCCGTCAGCAACGACAACGAAAGTGACGTTGATTCAAAGTTTCACATGATTGGTAGAATTTCGTTTGCGAACAATATTTTCGAGCTGGTTAGAAAAAGTTGTCGATTATGAAACTTGCTTGACCGGTTTTTGAGGGTAGAAACGGAAAAGTGCTGACGAAATTTCACCGTGTGATGAGGCCTTTATTTCCAATCTTTTTCCCTTAATTCATTTTGACAAAATGTATCACTCGGTTAAAAGTGTAAGAAAAATCTGATATTGGAAACAAATTGCTTTCAAGACCGGTATTTGTATTGTATGCAAAAAAATATGTTATGAAATTGACAATTTTGTTGGTGTGAAAACTTGGATTCAGATGATGAAATCCTTTATAAATAAGTTATTTCTGAATTCAAACTATGAATTCTTTTCTTTCTATGGAATTAAATTTGATTCTTTAGTGAAAGATAAGGGAAATCATTTAGAGGCATTAGAAATTTTCTAATATTTGACGAAATTATATTAAGAATGTAATTTATTTCTCCATTTAAACCACAAATATTAATTCGAATATCCTAGAGTTAATTTTTAATATGAATATTATGTTTGCATTATGGTTTAATATAAGTATTATGTTTCATTATTTCTAATAAGATTATTATTTACTTGAATTCATATTCAGTTGGTGAAACTATCATGTACTTTTTTAAACGGATTCTAAATTATAGACTTAAGTATTTTTCTCGTTTGATTATACTTAAAACTACATTGTAAATTTGAGAGAATACTTTTATGTAGTTAAAATTACAAATATGTATTTAAGTAAATAAACATAACTAAACAAAAAAAGCACAATATTTCGTATTATTCTGGAATCACTACCAAAATTCTATGAACTGAAATAATTAAAAAAAAACGTTACAAAAGATGTGACGTCCCCCTTCAAAATTGATATCAGAATAGACCTGAAATATAATATAGCTTTAAATTCATATAAAGTCACAGAATGATAACCGAAGTATGTAATTAAAATCTCAGTATAAAAGTT
Source organism: Argiope trifasciata (assembly GCA_026543055.1). Classification (NCBI taxonomy): domain Eukaryota; kingdom Metazoa; phylum Arthropoda; class Arachnida; order Araneae; family Araneidae; genus Argiope; species Argiope trifasciata. The sequence continues at coordinate 1,027,284 of JAPMOQ010001064.1, read as the reverse complement.
ATCTATATATCAATCAGTATATAAACTTTTCGGAATCAGTATATAAGGTTTTTCTGAAATTTGCTATGCACCTATTTCAGAAGGAAAAAAAACTCTCACCTTAAGAAATTGCGTTTCAGAAAAAGTTAAGAAGTATGTTTGTAATATTCTTCTAAAATACAGTAAATTCATTCTTATTCCTTTGTTGCTGAGTGCTTAAAAATGTGCCCCATTTAATTTCATTTTCAATAAAGGCACTAATGCGTCACCATTAACAAATGCAGCTTGTTTCAATCTTCATGACCTTTCAACCTTCAATTATTTTGCTGATCTCATTATGTGGACATCTTTTTTTATACAACATTTTTTTCTTTCTGACAATAACAGATACCAAGCGCATATTAAACGAATATACAAAGTGTAATAAAATTTATTTACCTGGTTTTACATAGCCCAGTTTCACCATAATAATTTAAACTAGAAGTTTATTTTCTGCTTCAATTTGTAAGGACCATGTCTGAAAGTAACCAAGTATAACAAAAAAAAAGGATTTTTTCTGTAGCCCTCTTAATTTAATTCACCTCTTATACTGAAAAAATAGAGGTAGCGGAACTTCGAATATTTTGTAATGAAAGGTATTTAAAGAAGAAAAAAATTGTTGGCTGATACCGAGCGATATATGATGGCTGTTCTTCAGAGTGCATAGTTAACTTGCTTTGCTTAATTATTTATTTTTGAAGGATTGTTAAACTCTTGTTAAGCGTAAATAGCGCCCATCTTCTGACATTATCTTTCAATACTTTTAATACATAGTAGGAGAACCATTCTAATAGAAAAAATTCAAATGTCGCAGTGAAGATGGACAGCGATGTCCATTAAAAGCTACTGGTATTTTCTGAAATTTTTGCAGTGATTATCTGAATTTCTTGTTAAAATTTTTGAATAAAATCTTGTTTGTTTTTATGTTCAAATATTTCCTTTCAGTTTCAATATTTCAATTTTATTTTTGGTTTGCTATTCCAGCTGTCCGATTTTGCTCTTTCAATACAAGCTTCAGAATTTTGACAAGAGTGAACAACTTGATGGAATAATTTACAAACATGGAATAAAGTCTAAATACTTTTTTTTTGTTTTCGTTATGTTCCTTGCAAGTTCAGATTTGTAAAAGAAATAAAATATTTCTTCCCCACATATATTTTTTCCAAATACGCCATTTAAAATTCTTCTGTATTTTATTCTTTGAAAAACATCACAATTTTTATTTAACTATTTGTAATTTCTTCTTTATTATTTCAATTAATGTTGACTAATTTTTCTTTCAAAATTTGCAGAATATATATTAATGATACGTTCTAAATTATTTTGAAATAACCAATAATTTAAATTATAATTTTTATTAACCATGCATTTACTTCCAAATAATTATATTTTTTCCTGTTACTAATCTGCTAATTACGTGAAAGCCTGCACCATATGTTAATTAAAATATTTTTTAAGTAAGAGTAAATACAAAAACGTGTCAAGAAAAGTTTTAAATTAACTTAATGGGCCAGATTGGATCCATATTTTATAATTACTTAACATGCGTAAGGTTCTTATTAAGAAATTATATAAACCTTTACTGATATTAAATTTGAAATCAATTAAAAATATAAAAATATTTAATGTTTATTTTTAATAAGCTCTACATTTTATACAACATTTTTTACATATTGATATTTCTACTATCCTCTGCAAAATTTTCTTGATCATATGCTCTATAATTTGTAGCTATATTTATTTTTTTTTTATTTTAGTTAAGGCAAACCTACCTTAAAAGTGTGCAGTTTTTATTTTGAAACTGGTTTATGTCTTACTGAAAGCGTATCTTTTATTCAATTAATTGTATTTAAAACTTTAAAATGTTTGCATTCAATTATATAAAAATGTAACAATACTAATAATTTTACATTTTAATTTAATTAAAATAAAGAAACGAGTTAGGAATGATAAGTCCACTTTTAAAGGTGCAATTAATCCTTTCTCCTTCCTCTGCCTGTTTCAATATTTTCCGTATAATTAACAGAGGAAAATTTGTTTTTCCAATGTTCCGAATTAGAACAACTACAACAACCAAAAAAAGACTAACATTTACAAAGATTTTTAAACTTTTGTGCACCGAAAAATAAATAATTCGATGCATAAATATTTGCAGAAAAAGAGAACTTGTTTATTATTCCAAAAAATTATTATACATGAATTTTTTTAAGTTGAATTTACGCGGAAGATTAATCTACATATTTTTACGAGCCAAAATTTAAGAAAATAATTAAATAAAAACACAAAATGATGCACTGCTCTAAATGGTGCTTGACAGGAGACATCGGAATGCTAGGAGTTAAACGTTTAAAAGTTATAAAATGCATACAAGAGCTTCACGCCCACCCTACAGAAGTTTCACCCAAACGCTCAAGACAGATTACGGACAACGAAGATTTTAAAAAATGAGGAGGTTATAGAGGTTAAAACAATTATAAATTAAAATTAGATTTAGAATTTAATGTCAGTGGCGAGAGAAACACTAACATTAAAAGCTAAATCTAATTGTTGATTGATATTGCTTTTTAAACTCACAATCCTTTTCCAATGTTTAATTCAAATTAAATCAAATTACAAAAACTAATTCACCAGTCATTCAATTACGTATCAATTCACATTTCACTGGGAAAAAGAAATTTTGTGAACGCTTTGACAAAATATCTTCCTTTATTTTAAAAATGTTCATTTTATTCTTTCATCTCCCACTATGCATTTCTTTTCCTTTTCTTTCCTGATAAATTAGATTATACACACCTTCACTAGGAGAAGGAAATATTGTTAGATAAAACAAAAAAAGGAGAAACTCTTCTTCCTTAAAATATGCATAATACCTCTGAAAGATATGTATCTTCTATAATATATTTTTTTTATTCTTTCAATCTTTTTATTTTTTCCAAACATGTCAAGACAAATTCATACTTTTTTTTATCTATTTTTTTTTCATTTTCTTTAACATGTTCTCTGTTAGCTTTCTTTAAAGGGCATTTATTTTCTTCTTCTCTCTTTTCTTTCTTTATTATCTTATCTCATAAAATAAAACATTTTCTAGTAGGAGAGAATTCGTTTGCTCCTTTACTCGGGACGTTCGAATTCGAAAGAAAAAAAAAGGAAACAAAGGGGCAGGGAGATCAACTCCTTTCCTTTGGGATAAAGGAAAAACGACTTCTTGCACTCTTCAATAGAAGGGGACCATGCTCAGAAGCAAATTACTGCTTATTTCCAACACTTTTTATTTACTATTTTCGGGGGGAGGGGTGGAGGCGTTATGAGTTCCCTCTCATCTTAGGATGGACGAGCAATTTGGAATACAAGTCATGCTCAAGTCTGATATTTCAAATATATAAGGTGGTTATGATTAAAATCTCACTTTGAAATAGAGACCGCAGTGTGGTAAGGTGACGGTTTCGGAACCGGAAGGTTTCAAGTTCGATTCTCGATTCCATCGAAGAAAAGTCGTGTTAGGGGGGGGTCTCTTGCACTTTAAATCTGTCAGGCAAAACGTCCCTCCCTGGTAAGGTGTAGTCTGGAAAGGGATTTCTAGGTGTCGTCCTTGTCAACTGACCCTGGTTTAAAATGACGAGGTTTGTCCCAAAAATAGCCTAGTGTTGCTTTACAACGGGACGTTAAAATAACTAAACTAAACTCACTTTGAAACAGTCATGAAATGAAAACTATTGGACTAAAAGTTATTAAACTTAGGAATAGTTTAAAGGTGGTCGTGGAAATTTCTTTTTCACCCGAAAAATGTTCAAAAACTCATCGCCAGGAGGCAAATGATGCTGTATGCAATACTCTTAAACAACATAGGACATCAAGACATAAGTTTTAAATTTGTTTAATCGTTATAAAATGTGTTACAAAGCATGCTCAATATGGCATACGTTTTCTGAAAGCAAGCAAAATCGCATTGCTGCAATCTCAAAAACAGCTCATGACATATCCCTCGGAGTATTCCTCTTATTAAACAATATTTTGCAAAGTCCACCGTTCAATGGTCTCACATTCCAAGGAGCATTTAACAAAAAAAGCATGGTTTTGCATGCTTAGAGGTATAATCAATCTGTAACAATTTCAACTCTGATAAACAGGTTCAATTTCATCTGGAAAATCAAATACATTTGCATAAATGGGAAAGCGCATAAATCATTTGCTTCTTCCTGTCTTAAGCTAATTACAAGACATTGCGGTTTTACATAAACCAAAAAACAATTTCTTTTGAAAAACGATTAATATATTTTAAACCGATGTCTTCATGTCTTATTGCCAATGTTTCTTAGCATGTATTTCCATGCTTAGAAATATTATCAATTTGAACTCTGAAAAACAGAATCAATTTTATCAGGAAAGTCAAATACATCTGCATAAATGTGAAAGCGCATAAATCTTTTGCTTCTTCCTGTCTAGATGATAACACTTCTTCCTGTCTAGTAAGCTAATTACAAGACATTGCTTTTTTACATTAACAAAAAAAAAACAATTTCGTCTAAAAAGTGACTAACATATGTTACACCGATGTCTTGATTTCTTATTTTGCTTAATAATACATACAGCACCATTTCTCACCCTGCTGGTCTATTGCACTATTTGGTGAGAAAGAAATTCCTATGGCGTTCTTTAAATTATTCCCAAATGTGGTAACCTTGGCTCAGTAGTTTTCTATTTATCACCGATTAAAAAGGGAACTTTAATTATACCATCCTGTATATTCATCACACGAATGCTATCAGTTGAAAAGTGTAATTTATTTTGGTTAAAAGGACTAAAATCATTTGTTAGAATAATACTCGAGAGAAATTACTAAGAAAAATATGTCATAGTATTTGAATTCTTTTACGTGAACTTTATTTTCACTTTAGATTTATTTATAGAAAGACAATTCTTTTGGAAGTACAAATGCTTCTCATGTGAAAGAATATTTAAATACAAAGGAATATTTCATGCATTATAAATACATTCAAAGAATAAATACAAAGGAATATTTTGACTCCTTCTTAGAATTAATACAGGCAAAAAAATCTGCAGATTTTACTTTAATGTAAATAATAATCGATAATTTTTTTTTACCTTCATTTATTGTAAAATGCCAAAATGACTTCTAATATATTTATTTATGCAATTATGGAACAATTTCAGATTATGCATTCAAAATTTATGAATACGATGCTAGCAATTGAAAAATTAAAGCTTCATCAATAACTGGTCGATACCTTTTGAAAAAATTACAAGTTATTTCTGTTTTATTTCAATTATTGCAAAAAAGGATAAATAAGTTATGCATGTGTATATATCTTCAGTGTATGGAGTTGAAAATGCATCTGAAAAAGACACTTTTTTAAAACTAATAATCAAAAGAACAATCATAAATCCCACATTGAATATTACTACTCGCCCAAAGGAACACGTCAAAAAAACTTAATGACAACAGCATAACTAGTAGGAACTGAAGTTGAGTCTTATGACCATCTCCAATTACAGTAGAATCCTCCCAGTAGGAAGTACATCCCGTGAACGATGTGAGGTAGTCAACCTTCAAATTTTCTTTATCCATCAGCATAGCGAGACCCTACCACCATGCCGGGAGCCTCTCTTCCTCATTTTTGAGGTATCCCTCTAGTGAGAGTGACTCAATAAACAAACATAAATAAAGAATTTTATAAATTTTTTTGCCTTCCATTGTGTCAACATGCATTGTTATCTCTCTTAGATATGTAAGTCATCGGCAATTATTCAGATTAATAGAAATACAGATATATTTACGAAAAAGTACTTCAAGAAATTTCTATTTAAGAATAATAGTTATCTAGAAACGGATTACTATTCAAAAAACCTTAGTGGTTTCTTGATTTCTTTCTGAAATAACTTATGTTGCTGTAGTGCATTTTGAACATAAAAATTAACAAATATTTATAGATAGTAATTGTTCAAGAATATTTATAGCCTTCCACAGATTGATATTTGTTATAGTTTGATGCACATTTTAAAAATACTTCATTTTCTTTTATGAAACCTGCCATTATACATCATCATTTAAAAATTTATTAATCATTTTCATATTCATGGTAATTTCCTTCTTGATATTTTCAGTCTACTTCCGATGAAGTATTGTGTTTGCATACGAAAATAAAGAACTTCTTTTGCATATAAGCTGAACTGCCAGAAGTAATCCGGATTGTTTATGAGGCTAGAAAGTTCATATTCCACATTAACATTTTGATTGAAATATTTCTCTGGTTTGCTTTTTGATTTTATCTATAGGGGTTGAGTTAGAGGAGCGTTAATTTTAGTTTAAAAATTTTGTCGGCTATTCCATATTTATTTGTTGCCCTTGTCTTAATAAAGTATTAGCAAATCTTTGAATCTTATCTTTTGCTTAATTAAATGCAACATGGAGATAAAATTGACTTACCAAAAAAATATTGTATCTCTGAAGTCCAATATTTGTTGTTTCTCTTCAATGAAGAACATATTTCATAAAAGCCAGCGTGAGTATATTTCCAAACATTTCTCGAATAAACTTTTTATGTCAGAGAAGGTCTTACTTATGATATTTTTCGTACAATAATTGTAGAATTTTTTTTGGTGTGAATTTAGCATTTTTACATTGTTTTACAGTTTACAATTTAGCATTTTTACATTTTAGCATTGTTTTTTCCGATTAATGCTTGAGATACGATTAATAGCAAGAAAATTTTTATTTCGGTTTCAATGGAGTTTTTCTCCAGCCGATTGAAACCAAAATTCCATAAATAGCTGCAATTGTATTCATAAAACCAATTCCAAATTTAATATATAAGCAATAGCCTTTTTGAATTACAGTGATTACATGCTTTTGTAGGTATATACTGACAGACAGTTAACTTTTTGATGGATTTGGCTGAAAGCTTGATAGGTTTCAACTCTGTAGATGTTAAATCTTTGAACTGAATTTTATTTATCTAGTTTTTTTTTGTTTTGTCATTATCATGTTAAATTATAATCGAAAATCCGGACAGACAAAGCTCCACTGAACATAGTTTTAGTCAAAATTTGAAACAAATCTGAAATTTGGTGTAAACGCCTTATACAAAATTTCAATAGTTTAATTCAAAGCGTTTTTGTCAGACAGACATTTTCCAAAACTATGCTTTTTCAAATTTTGAAAGACCTGAAAGCAAAATTCAGGAGGTTGAATTATTATGTGGCAAAATCTGAAATTCGATATATTTTACTATTACTATACTTCCTCTGTACTTCTAGTATGAGAAAATAACTATTGTTGAGGAAGAAAGTATGAACTTCTTGATAAACAAATTTAAGGCTGATCTTTATAACCTCTCAAATTCATCAACAATTTCTCAGCTAAAAACTTCTTTTCTTTTTTGTTTCGGTCTTGTAAAAGGACTGGATATGTTTGTCAAGGCTATAATAATCCTCTAAGAAATCTTAAAAAAGAAAATATAAAATAAAAATTAAATGTTGGATTTTTTTGATGACGATATAATGTTTTATAAACTTATAAATTTTCTGTGTATATTCTTTAATGTTTTCTTTTTCTTTTTTAGTGCTATTTTCAGTTTCGTTACTCGATTGCCTGATACATTCATACCGATCCAAAACTGAAAATAAAATTTGCTTAAGATTCAAACAATCAAAAAGAAATCCAAAAAAGTTCCAAATAAAACCAAATGAAATCTAAATATTCTTATTTATTTATTTTAATCTTTATGGCAACTTCTTATATTTAAATGTTGCCAAATATTGAGGCAACATGTAAAATCTTTTAAACAGTGTTTTGATTTTCTTTTCTCCTTATTTTCTGATCAAACAAAGTAGTTTTTTTCTTCAAAATATTCTTTGTTTGCTTATTTACTTCTACCCAAAATTAGCTTCTTTATATTCCAAAACAGTCATTAAAGATCACGGGTAGGCTTAAGTGTCATTATTATCAATCTCTACAACAAAAGTATTTTAATTACTTTTTTTATTGTATGCTTTTATTTCGAAAATAATTGTCTTTCTTCTTTAATAACATCGAAGCTGTGCTCTGTGTTAATTAAACTGCTGTTTCAGGATAAAAATAGATTTGGAAAAAGATTACATAAGGGAAAAAAAACTCTTAATGATTAATTTTTATCAGTTATCATATTAGCTATTTGTAAATACCTATCATTGGATAAGGATTCTCCATTCAGGTAAATTTTCATAACATTATCGACATCATATTTGAGGACAAAAACACATGGAATAATATTAAATGTCATTTTCCAATGTGTTTTACATGTATACTTTATGCATGGTTTTTTAAGTTGTTTACGAAAACGTGTAAATTTTTTTTAACGTTCCATCTCCAAAATTATATATTTATATTAATCTAAAGGGGTGTTTTAATATATATTATTTAATAAAACAAATATTCGTAGAGTTAAGAGGAAAAAAGTACATCATATATGACTGTTCTTAAAATGATATTGTAATTAGATTTAAATATATTTGAAATGTTCCAAGTGTCATAACTTTTAAAGAAATTAAAAGAAATTTATCATGCGGATTCCGATCAAACATTAAAAGAAAACGGGGTATGCATTTTTATGATTCGAGTTTTTTTAGCTCATCAAAAGTAAATTTTAATTCAGAAAAAAAAATTCCAGTGAAAATGTAAACAAAAATATTTCTAAGAAATTATCCTTTAATTGGAGTTACAAAATATTGCTTAGTTTTGTTCCAAAACATTTTACATTAGATAATAATAATAAGAAAAAAATTAAGTCACTCGAAATTTTAAATTTTTTAAAAAATACACATTTTTTAATTTTTTTAAAAATAATACATTTTGTTTTGAAATGTTTTTTAAAGAAATTTGAAGTATTTGTATCTTGATACATATGAATAAAAAATTTATAACGCTGACTGAACAATTCTCAAAAGTTTCTAGGTATTATTCTCATGTCTGTTCAGCTGAATTTAAAGGAGGGAGAGCTTTTAGCATCTAATTATAGCTATAAAAAGAGTTGAACTTCACATTTGCACTGTTGTCGAGGTATACAATTGCATAACTTGGAATGCAAGCGTCGCTGATTATTGTTTTAACACATCGCGTGTCACAATCTAGTGAGTAATATTTTCCAAGGTGCCATCATATACGATATATGTAATTTGTATTTATTTGACTCAAATGAATTGTGTAGATAGCTATTGTATTATGTAATAATGTAATAAAGATTTCGGTTTTGAAATATTAAAAAAATCACGCATGCATTTATTTTTTGAATTTTTTTAACTCTTTAAAAGTCAAATTTAGTTCAGAAAAACATAAAATGTTTATGAAAATTCAATAAAGGAGCATAAAAATATTTCAAAGAATTAAGCATTTGATTGGGGTGAGAAAATCGTATGTAATTTTGTTCCAAATAACTTTACATTAGATAGAAATAATTAATGGAAAAAAATGAAATTAAGATGTCTGACACTTTAAATTTTTAAAAAATAAGATATTTTTAAAATTTTTTAAGTAATATATTTGGTTTTAAAATGTTATAAAGAAATTTGACGTATTTATATTTAATCTATGTGCATAAACAATATCATATTCATAAATGAATAATCCCCTGAAGTGAGTCTAATAGAATTTACTGTCCCTTTTAGAATTTACAAAATATTCTTCATCTTCCTTTCGAATATTACTTTATTTCCTGCTAGACCTTTTTGACAATTCGTCAATTTATCAGAATTAATAACTATGAATTATTTCAACTAAGTAATTTGTGTAATTTTGTCTTATTTCTTTTTAATTTCCTATTTTCTTTAACTCATATAACTCGTATTACTATTTTAAAAGTCGTATGTTTTTTTCCATTGTTATAGATTTAAAAAGTTAAGGAAATGAATATCTTTTATAATCAATCTCATTACAGTAACTGCCATTAATATTTATTAAAGGCCACAGTCGAAATCATTTTCACCGTTGCTTATTTTTGAAGTTAACCTTAATCATAAATTAGTCAAAATTACAAACTTAATAAAAATTTGAGATAAAGTTTTTGATAATTTATCAAAATTACAAACTTTTACTATAAACTTTATCAAAATTACAAACATTTATTAAAAATATCAAAATTACAAACATTTATTAAAAATATCAAAATTACAAATTTTTAAACATGCGTAATATTGACACTTCCCGAATCCGAAAAAATAACTTGAATCCTCATATTTCAACTTCAATTTCAGAATACTGGCAGAATTTTATTTTAGAATTTACAAAGATTGTAAAATTTTTAGATTTTTATTAATTTTTTTAATGAGACGACACAAGTCATTGAGTTTATTTAAGTTTAATATAAAAGTTTGAGTTAAGTTTTAAGTTTGATATAAAAATCGAATTTATATTAAAACAATTTTGGAACGGGAATATTTAGCTTGATTTTTAATTAAAAATTCTAATTTACTTTTCAAAAAATCACTCCAATATTTCACATTTTAAATTATGTGTGCACTGTGTTAGAAGTTTTAGATCAGACGGTCTTCCCTGTGGAACTTCAACACACACACACGCAAGCAATTTTATTATTAGTAGCGATGTAGGTTTAGATTTTGTTTCTTATAATTCTTAATTTTTTTATATTAGTTACTATTACTAAGAGCAATGAGATGAGAAAAGGCTCAAACAATTAAAAAAATTAATAAAAAAATAATTCTAGAAAATATTATACTGTAATAACACACATTTAGTCAATATTTAAATTCATAAACTTTACATAAATAATTCTCGAGGTCGGTAGGTTTTACGTGCTTTCAATCTAGCAGCCAGTATTGTACTGGCGCACTTTGGATTGGCGAGGAAGTTGGCGCTTGGTTGGCTCAGTGGCTTTATTAGAGAATGTTATAGTTTAAGCCGAGATAGTGCGTTGGCATTATTTGAGTGTTTTAAATATCATTTACTTTGAGGACGTTATTGTCATATAATATATTGATTAACATTATACAGGATACAAAATTTAATATGTATTTCTTATTTCATGCATACACTTTGCATTGATTTAATAATTTATTTTACATGATTTGACGATTTTATTAAATTTTTCAATCAAAATAGTATTATTTAGTGTATTTGTAATGATCTGTTGTTTACAGAATACGAAAGTTATCAAAAATGAATTACTATTAAATGAGTAAATTATTAAATTGAATTCTATATTATCTGATAGGCTGATTTTTTTTTTACTTAAAACATAAATTTATCAGAAATAAGAGTGCTTGCTTTCTTGGAATGATTTCTTATATGTTATGTCTAATATTTCAGTGCAGATAAGAATTCTCTTTAAGAATACTGCAAACAAAATAATTTTATTTTAATTTTTTCCTTCAGATTGTTTTATTACATTCATTTCATATATTTTAATAATGTGGAGAAACTTCATTGCACTGATGATTGTATAGATATTTATGCAGAAATCACGATATAAATACATAAATTATAAACATAACTGAAATTTGTCAACTTTAATGAAATTCAAATCAAAGCAAGTATCTGTGCTTCACTTATATAAAATCATTTTAAAAAATCATATAGTAAAATAAGAAAAAAATATACAATTAAGTACCATTTCATGTTATACTAGAAGTGCAGATTTTTAACCTCTTCGACAAAATGTCTTCCTTTAACTCAAAATGCACCTTTCCTTTTTTCCAAAACTCTCAATACATCCTTTCCTTCCCTTTACTTGATAAATTATATTACATCCACTTTTTGAAAGAAAAAAATATTGATAGATACAACCACAGCAACAAAAAAAAACTTCCCTAAAGATATGCATAACACCTTTTGAAAGATTTGTATCTTTTTTTCTTTTTTTAACTCCTTTTTTTACATTTTTTTTCTGAGTATGTCAAGATCAATACATATATTTTTTCACTCTCTTCTTCTCTTTCTTTTATACACTCTCATTTATTTTCCCTTAAATCGCTTCTGTTCTTTTTTTTTCTTTTTTTGTTTCTAATCATTTTTTTATCTTGTCCCATAAAATATTTTTTTTTGCACCTAGAAAGAATTCTTCTTCTCCACCGGACGAGGACTTCAATTCGAAGGTTAAGGCTAGGGGGAGGGGGTGACGGTGGTGGTCTCTGCTGCTCCAAAGTGAATGAAAAAAAAGCAAGTGACCGATGCCCCTGAAGGAAGAGTAGGATGCTCGAAGCATATTTCTGTTTATTTTGAGTTCTTTTTTTCCCGAAGTATGTCACTTGAATCTTAGCAGTGTTTCAGAGAAAATGGTCTATTTTGAACATGCAATAGGTTAATACATTTTTTTAAGCTATGAAGATTACTACTG
>JAPMOQ010001064.1:1002319-1014912 GCA_026543055.1 Argiope trifasciata | reverse complement strand
ATGAAGATTACTACTGCAAGAAATTTGTACTTTTAAAGGTATCCGACAACGTTGAAAATAGTCTATTTTGAACATGCAATAGGTTAATAAATTTTTAAGATATAAAGATTACTACTGCAAGAAATTTGTACTTATTTTTTTAGGCATCCGACTACGTTGAAAATGATTTATTTTGATCATGCAATATGTTAATACTTTTTTAAGCTATAAAGATTACTGCTGCTAGAAATTTGTACTTTTAAAGGTATCCGACTATGTTGAAATCACTGATTATCGACCACATTGGGGATTTTTTTAAATTGTTATTTCTTGTAATTCAGAATTTCCTCTTTTTAAAGCAGTGTATATTTTCTAAGAAAAGGAAGGTCCGACCTAGCATCCAGTGTTAAATATTTTTCAGTTAAAATTTGTCTCTCACTTAAAGTTTTCCCAAAAATTTAATTTTCATAAAAATTCTCCACCGATAACACGATACCTAAAAAACTAATAGAGGCATTTGCATAAAAATTTCAACGTGTGGTTTAAATAGCATGGGCAATGAAGGAAATCAAAGTTTTATTGTTAGTGAAATACTTTTTCATTTGTAAATGTTTTTAGAAAAATTAAGTAATGAAATTAAGGAAAAATGCATATATACGTATATTTTTATTTAAGACTTCTTTACATCTCAAAGTTTTTCTTAGATTTCGGTTCATTTCATTCATCATTATATTCTATAAGTCGTGTAAAAGAATGAAGGGATTGTTGTGCTACAATTTTATGCACAGTGTTAACCGTTTTGGTTCAATATCATTAGTTTACTACCAATTTTAATATTTTTCAAAATATATTATATTTTCAAGTAACTTTGTTGTATTTATATTATTTTGTATTATGATTGACAATACATCTAAAAACCATAGTATTAAATATTTTTCAAATTTTTTTTTTTGGACGTAGTCGGATACCTTAAAATTCTATTATTATAATGAAAAGTTACGAATTTTTTTTTCCATTTCTATCGTTTCAGAATTGCTACGAAAAATGTCTTCATATCGTTAAATCTTTCGAATGAATTAGTGATAAAAAATATTAACAGATGAAAAGTTACAAAAGTGTTTTAATATTGCAAAGAGAAGTTCATTAAAAGTGCTTTATATTAGCTACACATATTGATACATTTTTACAGCACATTTAACCTTCAATTGTTAGAATTTTGTCATTTTAAACATGCTAAAATGGTAATTCTTTTGCTGAAAGCCCCATTATTGTGATGCGTCACTGTAAAATATGTTTCGGCTGTTGCATCTATTAATATGTTTTAAAATGCAATTATCATCATTTTAGTTATTTTTTACTTAGAAATAATTTATGAAAATGTATTGTTAATAAATACTACAAAACAAGTATTATTCTAATACAAGTATAAAAAAAGAGTTGCTTGATGAAATAAATAGTTACATTTTCTCCTCGTTTTAAAATTTCCAAAATAGCAAAAAAAAAAAAGGTGTTACATTTATTTGTTGTATTATTCAAATATAATAAAGAAATAAATATTTATGATAGTTTTGAGCTTTTTAGAATGTTACAAAATGACACTTTTCATTAACTCATAATGCATACAGAGTAATTACCAAGTGATGAGAGCAAGAGGAATAAATTTTGGTTCACTTATTAAACATTTAAAAGGTAAATATGCATGAAATTTGAAATTAAATCAGGCATGAAAACTATTTGTTCGGTATGCAATTTTGCAAGCAGGTGTTTTGAGTTATTTGTCATTACAGTGATTTAAATACGGTATTCTATCTCTGCTTTTTTCAACTGCAATCTTATTTTTGTGTTGCGTTTTGACTTAAACAGTCGGAAAAAAAGTTTTAAAACACATATTCTGCATTCTGGTTCACGTTTATTAATTGCAAACATAATAAATTGATTACCTATTTCTTGACTATTGTCCAACAAAAGCCTTGAAGTTAATAACTCTCAAGTTTATTTCTTGGAGGATAAGCAAGGAAAACTCAGAAATGTTTATCAAACCATTTATTTTCCACTATTTGTTCGGTATGCAATTTTGCAAGCATGTGTTTTGAGTTATTTCCCATTACAGTGATTTAAATACGGTATTCTATCTTTGCTTTTTTCAACTGCAATCTTATTTTTGTGTTGTGTTTTGATTTAAACAGTCGGAAAAAACAGTTTTAAAATACATATTCTGCATTCTGGTTCACGTTTATTAATTTCAAACATTATAAATTGATTACCTGTTTCTTGACTATTGTCCAACAAAAGCCTTGCAGTTAATAACACTCAAGTTTATTTCTTGGAGGTTATGCAAGGAAGATTCAGAAATATTTATCAAACCATTTATTTTCCATTATTTGTTCGGTATGCAATTTTGCAAGCATGTGTTTGGAGTTATTTCCCACCTCAGTGATTTAAATACGGTATTCTATCTCTGCTTTTTTCAACTGCAATCTTATTTTTGTGTTGCATTTTGATTTAAACTGCCGGAAAAAACAGTTTTAAAATACATATTCTGCATTCTGGCACACGCGCATTAATTACAAAAATTACGCATTAATAACCTGTTTCTTGATTATTGTCTAACAAAATCCTTGCAGTTTATAATACTCAAGTATATTTCTTGAAAGCTATGCGAGGACGACTCAGAAATATTTATCAATCCATTTATTTTCAACAAGGATTTTAATTATGAAGAAATATTATGTCTACGATTAGGTTTAATAGAACACAGATCAGGCAAGAAATAATAACAGATTAGGTTTAAATAAATCAAAAAGTAATGCTGTAATTTTTTAAAATCATTTTATTTAACATAAGCGATAAAAACGTTTATGAAGGAAATCAACTTTCCGCAAAACATGTTATGAGTTACATTGAATAAATATATAGAAAAAAAAAATTGATTTTCATATCTTTCCAGTTTACTCTGAAATAATCAAAAATAGACGAGAAGAAAATGCCTTGAAATGAGATTTAAAAAAAAATAAAAAGATTGTACAACCAACAAACTGCACTTACTATCCTAATTTTTAATAAAACAAATATCACATGAACGACTTTGGAATAAATGAGAGGTATGCGAATAAACCATTCTTTTTTATTATGCTTGCTATTAACTTCTCATCTGGTATCCACGAATTTTTTGCTTCTCTTGTTTTTTCAGTGCCACCAAACAGGATCAAGTATACGAGTTAGCTGCGCACGTGTCACAGTCCTTTTCAAGGCGCTGACTTCATTCATTGATCCTCAAATCGTAATTTTAACCTGGATCCGAGAAAGATCACCTCTGTTGGCAATAAATGCCTCAGAATAGAACCCGGGACTTTTGGGTTTTAAAGCCAGTAACATACCACTGGACAAAAGGATGCTCGTGTCCCATAGATGTTATCCGTCTTATTAAGATATCACCACAGACTCACCCTCCTGTGAGTTAGACGAAGGATATGAGTTGTTGTTGAGTGGTGATGAATTGGTTTGTTGAGTGAGAGGTTGCTGTGTGTAGCTGTTGTGTCTATTGCACCGTACCCATCTTTGTCTGGCGAGGGGAGAACTTTTTAGTCACGCCAAGCGTTATGGCGAGCGTGCGTGAATTATTGCGTCAAGTTCGTCTGACGACTTTGGTTGCGGGTAGATTGCGCTACATCAGTTGTGTGAATGTCGAAGGTGAGGGTTCATCACGTCCGAGGTCACCAATGTGGGAAGGTGATATGTGCTTAGAATAGAACCCGAGACTTTTGGATAAGAAGGTCTATAACATAACTACAGGGCAAACGCATGCTCAAGTCCCATAAATGTTATATGTCTTATTAAGATATCACCACACCTCTGAACTACTACCCCCAGTGGTATTACTCTCGACATGGAGGTTTTCGTAACCACGACAGATTTATACGTGAGCTAGTCACCAACACGTGATTTATATGTGAGCCAGTTGGTAAGTAGCCTGAGGAGCTCGAACTCTTATCCCAAGGCATGTAAATCCAACGCCTTACCAATCAGACTACCACAGCCTCTCCCCAAATTTTGATCTCATTCTAACAAATGTTATATGAGATTATCTTGAATGGCATTGACTTCAGGAGTTACAAAATATTAACCTTGGCGTGAGTATATAATTTTTATTGAATTTTCGGTCTGATCCTTGGTGATTAATATGTGTTATACAATCATTGTATCCAATATTCAAATTTGTTTATCATAAGCATTTTAACAAAACTATTGAGACAACATTTTGATGCAAAGTCTTATAATCAGAAAATTACATACTAAATATAATTTATTTTTATTACTTTTGTGTTTCAAGTTTGCATGTTTCTAAAACTACAGAAGGCAGAAGTTGAACCCCTTGTTGTTTTTGGTTCAAAATTTGATCAGTTTCTAAGCTATAGATATATTTTTCTCTATATTTTATCAATATGGCTCTCTTTACTTTGTAGTTATTGTATCAAAGTTTGTGTGGTGACCAAACAGACCGACTTTCTCTAAGTAGAATGTGTTCAAAATTTGATAGCAGTATACAAATTTTGTATATAGACAGTATACGAAAATTTAGCTGTTTTGCTCAAAACTTTTTCCGAGTTCTCTTTGTGACACAAAGGCATACATTTTCCAAAAATATGATTTTCGAACTTAGGGAGGTCTAAAACGTAAAACCTCCTCAAAATCTCGAGTTGGAATTTTTTGAAAATTGCAAAACCCTGTCTATACTTTGTAAACGAGAGAATAAAAATCCTAATCAGAGCTTGAAATGTATATCAAGCTCGAAAAATGTTGATTCTAGGTAGAAGTAAAGATAATTGAAAACAACTCATAAGGATTTTTTTTTAAATTATGTTTAATTTTTGTGTGTATGCTAACTTTAAATGTAGATAAATATTACATTATAATTGTCTCACAAATAGGCCTTGAATTGGCTGCATTTTGCATTAGTATATATATATGTATATATATATATATATATATACATATATTTACTTCTCTATCCCTAACAATTCTCTTTACATTTTCGGCATATTTCAGTAACAATTAAAACTGTATTTAATAAATAAATAATCTAGCTATATTATATATTGTCGAGAATAAAATTAAAGAACAAACTTTAACAAAATTACGTTTTTATTTTAAAAATAAAAGATAAATAGGAAGAGAAAGAGATATAGATAGAAAAAGATAAAAATAAGACAAAGTGAAACGAGCACAATGTCACTTTTCAATAAAGATTTAATATGAAAAGAAGAAAGACACGTTTAATTTCTGGGAGTATTCGATGAATCTTTACATGATGTTGCCAACAAATGTGTATATTCTCAGTCATCGACTACTTTTTCAGCTTAGAATTGTCAAACCCCAATCCAACGTGAGTTAAAAAAAATTGGAAGAAGAGTTTATAAGATTATATATTTTGTTACTCATTTTTTTTTCAATGTGGCAGTGTGTGTGTTCATGCGTGTAATAATTTTATTTTGACTGCTTATATAAAATTGTTTTCTAAATATCAAAATTCAAGCAAAATGTTTTTCAGTTGCAAGGAATTTCAGTCTATTCAGCTCTTTGAATATAAATTCAGGATAATTACAAAACGGTGAGAGTTGAATCGTACCGATATTTATTTATTTAACATCCATATTGTAGATATTTGTCAAATTTTCAGTCAAATCTAACTACGAATTGATAGTTTATTTGTACTTACAGAAACATGTAAATTCAAAAATGAATGACTTTAAATACATCAAATTTGGCCTGAGAATCTTAGATTACAAGAGCAGTGGTTATGTCCAATCTTAATTTCAATCGGCTCAGTATTTCGTATCTAAAACACATTCGATTTTTGGATGGAACTTACTCATGCCGGATATTAATCGTTAAATAACTCGATAAGGATAACACAATAGATTCAGTAAAAAAGTTAAATTCATGTTAAAAGTTAATATTTCGAAACTATCCCATGTTAGTGTCATATAAGATGTTCTCCAACATGAATCGCATACTTTCTAATAAGAGAATATACGAGAAAGTTTTGGGAAGACTATTTATACTAATTTATAAGATGCAATTGAAATAAAATAGATATAAAGGAGGCATTGGCAATTCTATTCTATTTTCTAAATAGAATAGATGGGAGAATCGTTGCTCGTTTTGATACTGGTTGGTGAACTATGAAGAATAAAAGCGAAACAAATAATTTTTATTAAAAAATCCAGAGATTGTTGTTTAAAATTCCGATATTTATTATTTATCGCTGATAATATTTCCTACAATGTTTATTAAATATAATAAATGATGATAGAGTTTCAATCTCGAAAATTTGTCAGTGAATCGTCTTATTAAAGATAAAAAGTGTTAAAATTAAGAAGTCGATAGAGTTGAATTGGATTAAAGCCAATATCGGGATATATGGTAATGAAAAGGTCGATCACTTTGTGAAATTGTGCAGACAGAAACAGAGTGTTGATATTATTGTCCCTAAATCAAGTGGTGCTTTAAAAGGGGAATTGAGAGAAGAAATAAAACTTCAATGGTACGACGGATGGTATATATCCAAAAAAGGAAGAGTTACTTTCGACTTTATTCCCAATCCGGAAATAAAAATAAGACTATACCAAAAATTTATAACTCAAATAATACCTGGACATGGGATATTTCCTGCATATTTCCAAAGATTTGGTAGAATGCAAGAAAATAAATGCATTTGTGGAGAAAGTACGATTTACCACTATTTAATGGGATGTATAGAGGTCTCAGTGTTAAGGAAAATCCTAAAGATTGTAAATAATGATTTAAGTAAAGTTTTCATGATACCAGGTAATCCCCAAACCCTGAAAGATTTGGTGTTAAGGATTGATAGTTTCATTCCAACTGTTTGAGAGTGTGCAGATGGGGTGAAAGATAGTTATTTATTACTTCGAAAGGAATGTTAGTTTGACTGAGGGGTCAAAGTAGGGTTGTACAATACTTATCCAGCAGTCGACGACTACAGGTCATGTCGTTACTGCTAAGTTCAGTAGTGGCGGGGTGGTCACTTGTATACAAGAAGAAGAGAATCGCCTTGTTATAATTGAACTGCACTGCAAAATGATTACGTTATAATTATCTTTAAATTAAGATACTTTGCTATCTTCCCTAAAGTAATTGGTATAAGTGATAAGAGAGATAAATTCAATTTATTTATATTCTATAACTGATAAAGCTACGCACCTGAAGCAAAATTTACCATCTGAAGCCTTCACCCTTTGGCGCATGATTTCCACCAAATGTTTGGAAGCGAGACAACGGAATTTTATTTTTCTGAGTTCTTTGACTCAGAAAAATTCTTTGAAAGATTTTGAACTCTTGGTGTACCCCTTAATTCGGTGATCAAATACTTTCCAGAGGTTTTCGTTAGGATTCAAATCTGGTCTCTGGGCAGTCAAGTCCAGCCCAATCCAATCGATACACACCATTGTCAAAATGCAAACCTAGAGTGGACAACATGGCAGATTGCGTTGCGTTGGATCATTGCCGGAAATAACAATGTTCCAACCATAAATCGCCATTGAGTAGGAAGAGTATTGCCGATTGCAACTCCACTATTATAAATAACATTCACCTTACCATGAACTAGAATCCAGGATTGCCGATTGCAACTCCACTTTTATAAATAACATTCACCTTACCATGAACTGGAATCCAGGATTGCCGATTGCAACTCCACTATTATAAATAACATTCACCTTACCATGAACTGGAATCCAGGATTCCACGAGAAACATACCCAAATCATAAATCCACCTCCTCCAAATTTGATAACATGACAATTCAAAAACATTATGAGAAATATATCCATTTAGGTAAGGAATTTAGTGACGTCAAATGCAGTTTTGTGCCATTTTTGTTTTCTTCGGGTGAGAAAAAAAGTGTTTAAACATAAATTCGATTCTTGCATGCTATGAACACATGCGAGTGCGTAATCAAACAACACACCAAAGCTGACTCAATAAGTGAAAATCCTTAATTATCGCCAAAAATTAATATTCCGTAACTATTATACGCTGATGTCATGTAAGGCTTTCTCTGGCATAACAAATGATTTAGAAATTATGGGAGAAAATTTTGCCAAGACAATTTGAGCTTGTTCGTTTTCCCTTCCTCATTCGTTAAGACCTTTTCTAGACTTCGTTAATTTTCAATATAAATGAATGTTACTTGTAAAATCATTTTGTTTTCATAAAAAATCATGCTAATATAATCAAAACCTGCATTTGATTAATTTCAATTTCAATAATAAGTCAAAAATGTCTGCCTTATTTACAAAACAAGAATCTGAAAGATACATTTCGGAACCTCAATGTTTATAAAAAGATTTTGCCATAAAAAGAAACTTATTTCATCGAGTATTCTGGTAGAAATGGCCAGTATTTAGCGACTAATCCATCTCACGAGGTGCATAAAAAACATCAAAACTCTAAAAATACGTCCTCCATCAGAATTTTAAATCGCCACTTCATCTTTTATAGAAGGACATTAAAAGTTCTCTTCCCTCTTCTTCTGTTGACTAAGGAGACGAGGTCATGTCATTATCCGAGGCTATTACTTGATTGAAATAGAACTTTGTCTTTTCCAAGAATATTTTTTCCGCGATTCTAAGACGTTAATCATAATGAACTACTGTTGCCATTCAATCATCGTAAAAAGAGGCAATTAGAAAATTCTTTTCAGGGCTCTGCGAAGAATTTTAATAACAAAAGGACACTCTTTCGGAAGCCATTGTGTGCAGATTTCAAAATGTAATCTTTGCGAAAAGAAAGAGTAAAAATAAGAATTTTTTTTAATGTAAGGGAAGTAATTGAGCTTTGTAAGTCTTGAACAAGCATTATGAGGAAACCTGGAATTAAGAAAAAAAAGATATGAAGAATGTTTTTCTTGAAGATATACTGACAATGAGGGAAATAAAAAGTAATAAAAGTAGCAATTTCTAAAATTAGCTTTCGAATGAGTCGGAAGTAGCACACAGGAAGGGACCTCAACTTTTTTTGGGAAGGGGAGAAAGGGGAGATTTTACATATTTCTTCTCTAAGTTTTTGAGTAAATAGATTAAATTTGAATGTTAAACTGAATGGCTATTTAACATACAAAAAGAACCTCTTCTCATAAAATATCTTTTTTTGAAAGTTCAAAATTTTGGCTAAGCGTTCACCAAACATTTTAAAATAAAAATAGGGTATTATTTAGATTTTACTAAAATGTATTTCCTCTGGAGAATCCTAGGAATTTTTTTGTTTTCGCGAAGTTGCACCAAGAATTTCTTACATATTTTCCTATGGAAAAGAAAATGAAATCTTTTTATGCTCAGTTGGGGATCTATTGCAGAACCTAAATATAAAATTCTTAAGAATTTTTTTTTTTAATTGAACCTTTTTTTTCTACAGAAAAAATATTATAACTTGATGCACATCAATCCTGCGACGGAATCACGTTTTTAAAAATATAATTCGTAACTTTTTATGTTTCAACAAAGGAAATAATCATAATTTAAATAATATTTGGAATATTTGATTACCCTAAGAATTAAGGTTTTATCCCTCTAATGTAGGATACATAAGGAAAATACAAGCAATTTGCACTCATGTTCAAATTAGTTTCTGAATTTGGTACTTAAGAAACCGTGAATAAATTATAATGAAATATGCTAGAATTTATCTCACACTATGCCATTTCTTTCCACATATAATCTTAAATTTTATTTTTGAATATGATAGCAAAAATCAAATATTTGTATTCATTTCGTATTCTATATTGGTAAAATAGAATAAATATTTCCAAAATCTACTTGAGGAAACATGGAAACATAACACGAAAAAAACCTTCTGCATTATGATATAATGTAGTAGAGTTCAAATAATCGTTTTTTTTCAGGCCTTTTGCTTCCCTATTATTATTCGAAAATAAATTTGTTCTTAAATAATATTAAAATATTAATTCAATCTCATAACTAATGGGAGTGTTCTCAAAACTTTCGCGTATATTCACTACTATATTTACGATGTTCTCACATGTCAGTGGCCAAGATCAATTATCATTACATTTTGGTTAAAGATTTAGTATTATCATGGAATATATCGTGGTCATCCTTGGAAAGATATTTGGGTCTAATCGCTGAACAAGTGTTAAGATAAAATTTGGCACAAAACTGCACTTCTAGTCCCAAATTTTCATATCAGATTTGATATATTTAACTCGTTCCATTTTTAAACTACCACATTTACTTATTTCTGAAAGTACAGACCTGAAGGTAGTCAACCCATTATGGAAATTAGTTCTAAATTTGATAAATGGCTACCCTATAGATATAGAATGTGAGCACTGTATTTCATCTATCCAGCTCTTATCACTCTATAAAAATTTTATTAATTTATATTTGAACAGTTGAATAGTCAACCTGACATTAAGATGACCAAGTTTCATCGCAATAGGATGAACGGTTTAAGAAGTCATAAGAGACGTACAGACAAACATTCATTTTTATTTATATAAATATTACAATTAAAATATTATATAGATAACATGATATATTATATAGATAATTTATATAGAAAATTTCTCAGTGTTTTAAATCCATCTAGTACATTTTAAAGAGAACTACGTAATCCAATAATTCTTACTGCATGACTTCCTGATAATTGCTACATATTTGCACCAATTATAGCATCTAGAAGTTTATGTCTGCATAATTAGAGTATATTTAGTATGTTTCCGAACATATTTTACAGAAAATTGGATAGAAATCCACAATTTTGTTTAAAGGTTAATCGAAATTTAGCTATCTTGTTCCCTGCGTTTTCGGGTTATTTTTGGAAGAGACGGATGGACATTTTCCAAAAATGGGTTTTTCGAACTGCGAGAAGTATAAAACATGGAGATTCGTCTCTCGAGTTCGTTCGAATTTGTGACGATTGCTTTCTCTATACTACGTATACGAGAAAATAAACATGATTGTTATGCAAGGTGTGCATAAAAAAACGCAACATCTGCTTTATATCTTATAAGGTATCCGACTACATTAAATGCACTGGTTATCAACCACAATGGGGATTTTTTTAAACTTATTATTTCTTAAGGTTCATAACTACCTCTTTCCAAAATAGTTCATATTTTCTAGGGAAAGGAAGGCATGACCTATCATACAGGTTCACAGATTTTTCAGCTTCAATTAGTCATCAGCTTCCATTTTCTCAAAATGTCAAATTTGCTAACAATTCTCTACCGTTAACATTTAATACTATTAGAGGTATTTACATAAGAATTTCAGCTTGTGTTTTAAATAATATACGTAATGAAATGAAGCAAAAGTTTTATTGTAGTAAAATACTTTTTAATTTATAGGAGTTTTAGAAAAATTAAATTGTGAATTTATGGAAAAAATGCATAAATGCGCATAAATTTATACATAACTTCTTTGTATCTCAAACTTTTTCTTAGATTTTGGTTCATTTCCTTCATCATTATATTCTATAACTTGTGTAAAAAGAAAAATAGGATAGCCACCTTAAAATTTTGTGTTGAGTTTTCGTTAAATTTCCTACAAATTTTCCCGAATTATCAAAATATATTATGTTTTCAAATAATTGTTTTTTTATTTATAGTGTTAATTATTGACAATACATCCAAAATCCATAAATAATTTCTAAAATCCCCAATTTTTCCTTCGAACGTAGTCGGATACCTTAAGAGTAGAAAAAGCTTTCAGTTTGAAAAGTACCTCAACGCTCAAAAATGTGTCAATGTATATTCTAAAGATATTTAAAAAGTTAAATTTAGTATTTTACACATATTGAGTGAAACATTTCTTGTTACACTAATGTATTGAAAAAAAAATCTTCATTCTATATTCTCTTTTGAAATCAATCGAGTTATCAAAGTTTGAACATTAAATACACCATAAATATGCAGATATACACTTACTTTTAAGTTGTAGAAACAATAATTAGTGAAAAGGTTTAACAATTATCAAGAAGTCAGGCAGTAAAAATCATGGGATTACATAGATCTCTTTAGAATTTACTAGATGTGTTTAAAACATTGAGAAATTATTCTAAAAAAGTATTGTTTGTATTAATAAAAATGAATGTTTGTATGTCTCTTATGCTTTCGTAAACCGTTCATTCAATTGCAATGAACCTTGTCAGCTTAATGTTTACACCTACGGGATAGTGCTATAGGTGTATAGATGTAGTGCAATTATCTAAAATTTAAAAAAATGGAATCTTAACCGCATTTATTTACTAAGGATTAACATCCAAATAACTCGAGAGAAAACATTAGATTCTGTAGAAATTTTAAATCCAAGTTAAAGGTTAATATTTTGTAGCTACTGTACGTAAATGTCATTCTCAGAGGTAACAATTTTATTACAGATTATGCGAGAAAGTTATGGCGGGACCAACACTGGGGGTTTTATATTTTAATTAAATCTTAGCCTTTTTCTCAAACAATATTGAAGTACAAATAATTTTGAATCATCTTAATTTTCAAAAATTATCGTTTCAACTATATTAACGATTTTACGGTATAAATATGTTTTCTATGTTTAATCAATTTTAAAAGGAATTATT
>JAPMOQ010001064.1:986933-1002309 GCA_026543055.1 Argiope trifasciata | reverse complement strand
TTTTTTTTCAAAAATATTGAAGTACAAATAATTTTGCCCTACCTTAAATTTCAAAAATTATCGTTTCAACTATATTAACGAATTTATGGTATAAATATGTTATCAAAGTTAAATCAATTTTTAAAGAAAATATTTTAATCACCTATTCTAAAATTAAATTTGAGAATTCTGAACGAATATTAAAAGAGTATACAATAAATATTTTCTGTATTATTAACGAGTATCAATAAATAGTTTCTATTTATTAATACTCGATTTCTATTTATTAATACATAAAAACTATTTCAACGAGTATTAATAAATAGTTTCTTCATTACCCTTCAGAAAGTACACCAAGTTTTATAGTTCTAAAAGAATACTCAAATCTAATTTGTTCGTATTTTATAAACTGTCGTAAAGGTCATCCTATGAAACACTTCCAGATTGATAATAACAATAATAATAATAATAATAATTATAATAATATTTTTTTGGCGGCAGTAACGCGCCATGTACCATCCAATTTTAAATAAAGTTATAATGTAACACTTTTGTCCAACGGTAGTCTTCATTACTAACTTCATTAACATTTTAAAATGCAATCTACATTGTTATATATTGTAGCAAAAATGCATGTAATAAATAATTGCATTTAATTATATAATATCCCAGCCACTGTAGAATAACAAGTAGTAAGGTAATATAGAAAGGCAGCAAATGTGCCTTAAAACTGCAATAATGTTAAGAGCATGCCGTAGTTTCTTAAACTCGAAATGATGAACGGAGCTGTAAAATGCAGGGAAAAAGAAGATTAAAGCGTTAAGCACGAAACTAAAGATCTAATTACGGTGTGCGTTTACAATTTAACATGACCAGCAATTTATTTACGGTGAATAAACCTTAATACCCATAAATATTATGCCTTAAAACGTGCATACTTCTTTTACTTCTGAAGTGTATCGTGCACCAAAATTTAACTTCGACAGGAACTTTTTAAAAATTTTTGGACTTTTCATGCGGAAAGATTTATGAAACGAATTGAAAGTGTGGAATAGAAAAAATTTTAAGATTTAGAAAGAAAATAAAAAAATTACGTCTTATATTATGACATTTAAGAAAGCAAATTTTTGGTGAAAGTTTTAGAAATTCTGATCATTAAAAAAACATGAGAAAATGTTGTATTCGTTCTTTTGTGAAATTTAAGTAAGTTTTCTATATGAAAGATTGTTTCAAGAAGTTCGAATTTTGTTTTCTTAATACGTTTTTGATTGAGAAAGAATCGCTACAAAGTATAACATAAAAAATAAAGGTGAGAAATTATATTTTAAATGCTGTCAAAGTTAAATATGTAGGGATCAAAAACTAAGACCGGAATTTATTAAAATATCTATACTTTTCAAAGAACCTAATATTTCATGCTAAACCATTTTAGATCATGTTAAAAATTAAGAAATAAAAGACAAAGTTCAATTTTAAAAATTAAGAAAGATTTTCAGTTAAGGAATAGTTAAATTAAGAGGACTGTGGACACTAATTTAAGTGGACTCTAATTGGAGTGGTTTTATTATTAGATATTTTTGGGAATTATTTAATCAGGGTTATTGAGTTTTTAAACATATATATTAAAAGATAAATATGTCAAATATCTGTAAAAACATATTTTAATGAAATGTATTATTTCTTATAAATTTTAAAAGTTTCAAAATATATCGGATGTCTTAATTTTTAATTTTTTTTACTTCTAAATGTAAATTGATTACACAAAATATATAAGTTTATATGGAACTAAACTGTGTATGATTTTGAAATTCCAATTAAATGCTAATTTTTAGAAATATTTTTCTACACGTTTACGGAATTTTCATTGAAATTTTATATTCATGTGAAATAAAATTTTCTTTGAGTTAAAAAAAGATTCGAAATATGGCAATGCATACCCCATTTTCTTTCAATGTTTGACTGAAATCTCTATAATAAATTTCGTTTAACTTGAACAAATATTAAGACAACAGGAGTTTTTTAGATATTTAAATCCAATTACAATATCATTTTGTGAAAAGCCATTAAAACATATTATTTTATTATCTTAACCCTTCAGAAATTCATTTTATTGAAAAATATTTAATAAAACTATTTAAGTTGGATATAAACACATATTTTTGTGATGAAACGATAAAAATATTGTTTCATGCTTTTGTCCATTTTTGCTTAATTTATAACTCACTGTCCCTTTAATATATTCAGAATATGCAGACGTGTTTATAAATTTATTTAGGAAGCGTTGCTTTAGAGGAATTCTGCGGTTTTAACAATTATTTAAATGGAAGATATATTTTCCATATAGCTGAAATTTTAATTACATTATTAAAGCCAATGAATATTAGAGAAAAACATTTATTTCTTAGAATTCATTCAATAGATTGGCTGGAAAATATTTAATATTATAATGCGTAATTAATATATTCATAAGTGTAAATAGAAAAAAAGGAAAATAAATTGTTTGAAATTAACGCAATTTATTTCCAAGTGAAACTATTATTTTTAGAAAATAATTCATATTTAAAAATCTTTTAATTTTCCTTCAGTTTAAGATGTTCCTTGAAAAAATCTGAAAATAATACCTATAACCTAGCAGTAAAGAGGCAAAGGATAAAAATAACATAAATGTGCATCTAATGATGAATTAATATACAGAAAATTGGTTAGCTTTTGGAAGTCAAAAGATGGTCAATATTTTCAGTAAACTCTCAATTATATATCATAATAATATTAGTTGAAAGAATTATATTGTTATGCTACTTAATAATATTACATAACTATGTTTAAAATAATTTGTATTTATACCATAACAATAGAGTCTTAGTATTCACTAAGGTATAAATTTATCTACCATGAATTACTTCTTATACATCGATATAGTTTTAATAATCTGTAACTAATTAATAATTTTCATGGCCATTCAATTAGTATCCGAGAAATTGGGGGTTTTGAATATTTTAATTTGACACAAAGATTACTTTCGTATAGTAATTCTTTCAAATGATGCTAACAACATCAAAATATTAGTTAAAAATTCAACACTAATTAAAATTATTTTGCATTTGAAAATTTATTTCCTAAGGTTTATTCAAAAGGTAAAATCAGTGATAATTTTCAGTAGTTTTATATCCAATATTCTTTCTCGAATTAATTAAAAAAATATGCCATCTTTAATTATTACGGAATAACTAAAAAATTGCTATTCATTACATCAATTACATTCATTACATCAATCAGTTTTCTAAATCAATCTAATCAATCTAATTTTCTAAATAATCTTTAAAACTGACTGATTTATAAAAAATGAATATTATTAAAACATTCTCTTCTAGATCTTTCTGTTCACCATCTTAAAGAAAATATTAGCTTCAGGTTCATCAATGCTTGGAATTATTCTAAAGCTGATAATCAAATGAATTTATGTTTGCGTTTATCAATGAGTGTGTATGTGTCTTAGTGCTCTACACACCAGATCATATGATCTAGAACTACCTCTCTTGATATGTACGCATTTACTTTAGAGGATGGAAAAGTATACCTAGAAGGATTTTTTTAAATCTAATTATTTAAAAATTAAACTAACATTTGGAGTTTTTCTGCGATAATTTCCGAAAATATTATAGCATAAAACTGGTTTTAAATCCTTTTGAAAATAATTTCTTGCATTGATAATAATGTTT
Source organism: Argiope trifasciata (assembly GCA_026543055.1). Classification (NCBI taxonomy): domain Eukaryota; kingdom Metazoa; phylum Arthropoda; class Arachnida; order Araneae; family Araneidae; genus Argiope; species Argiope trifasciata. Next base: position 998,611 of record JAPMOQ010001064.1, on the reverse strand, counting down.
CGACCAATAAGTTTTTATTTTAAATGATTTTTTTAAAAAAAATGATGTAACTATATTTTCCAGCAATTAATTTCTCACAAAATAAAAATAGAATTTAATCTGCTAGAGCACTATATGAGTGTACCAGTGATTTGCCATCACTTTGGCAAAAACTCAAACGGATTTATTAAATGAACTATTATTGCAACCTAATCCGAGGAAAATGTGATGCTCAGCACATGTTGAAATAGTAGCGTAATGTTATGGAATAAATATAAGATGTGATATTTTCCATGTATTTCCACAACAGCTGATTGAAAATCAGAGAGATATGTAATACAATGAACAAACAATCGTAAGATTTCTATAATAATACGAGTTAATTGACCATCAGAGTTTACAGTTCAAATATTTTTGGAGTATAAGTTATAAAGAGAGCAAGTGTTTAATTGAAACCTTTAGAACGCATTACTCATGAAGAACCATCTGGTAGCCAACAGTGGCTAATTCCTAGTAATTATGTTAACCCAAATACTCAAAGATGGATGGAAATAAAAGACATATATCGTGGAACATTGACTTTTGCTTAAATTTTTCTAAATTTTGTACAACAATGTAACATTCAGCTACTTTCATCAACAACTTATAATTAATTTTTCACTGGCTGATTTCATTATTGGACCAAGACGGATACTATTTACCATACAATATTTTTAAGATAAACTTCAACAGCTCCCTTTCAAATACAATAACACATCTCCAATACGAACGACTCAACAACAAGAATCAATCGACACATTAATACAATTTTCTTTCAGCCATGAAGCCAAGTCCAGGAGAGTTTATCGTAACAGCATCACAAGCATCATGGACCATTCAATGCATAGCTTGGTCAGTGCTCGGCTGTTTATAAATTTTGTCCCTTGAAAGAGATTGTATCAGGTTAAATTGCCATACGGATCCCTGACCACGTTTCCTGGAATGGATGTCCTTTTTTCCAAGCGAGCTGGAAGGTCCACTTCGAGTCGGGGATTCTTATCAGCTTCATTGAGAATGCGAGTCATGGCGAAATCATTTTTTTTTTCACTTTACTACTTCCCTTGCCAACCGACCGAGATGTGACAGTTTCTGGAAAATTTATTTTTTACGGCAATCGTCCAGTCAACGTCCAGATGTGAACTAACTGAAAAAGTAAAAATATTCTAAGGATTTGATCCATGCCTTTATTTACAGAAGTTGTGTTTTCAAAATATAATCTGCATGTCTGTATTAATAAGTTTACAGCATTGAATAACTTTATCTAATATTTAATCATAATCAGGTTAGTATTACTAAGGACTAACTACTAGAATTTTATGTCACGTTCATAAAAGTGGTATTATAATATAATGTCCCTTTCCTCATTAAAATGCATACTGTAAGCATACGTGATTGTGGTAGATCTCTTGGGCCTTAAGACAAGTCATCTTAAGGTTATGCGATGATGTAATGTAATTTTTTTTCATATCATATGAGCATGCATAATTGTACATACTATCTAAAATCTGACTGTATATTTTCTGAAAACTATCTAACTTCGTAATGGCGTATTCCCTTCTTCAAACACATTAAGTGAACAAATCTACTTTTGCAAGTCATCTGAAATTTCTTCGCAGGTTCAGGCTTTAATATAATGCCCTTTTTCTTCATATAAAATGGATAATGTGAACTAACATGACTATACAAACTATCTAAAATTTCAGTAACATTTTCTCTTGGTTGTGTCTGACTTAACATCATTTTTCTTCACACGTAGTATACATTAAGGAGACAAATGTAATTGAGCAAATCTAAGATTTCACTGCAGTTACTTTAAGCTTGAAATGAGACATAACTAATATTCATGGCACTCGGCTAGAAAATATCTACAGGTTGTAAAGTTAATAGTGTAAGATCATTTTATAGCATCTGTTGACCCATGATATACAATTTTGTCTTCTCAAAATTTTTGAAAAACATTTTCATTTCCAAATGTGACGTTGACTGACATATGGTCTTTTTACTAAGTATGTAAATATCTATCAAACTTTAGACGCAAATCATTTACAAGAAATCTGAATCTTTTGTTCGAATGTAAGCTAATATAGAAAAAGGTAAGTTTTGTGAATGAAATTAAATTTACTACTAACATCTTAAGAATTAGATGTTAGTTGTAAATTGAATTTTTTATTACATTTATAAATTTGGAATAAAAATAATGGAGGAGTTGATTATAGTACAATCTATACTTACACAAGCATATAACTGTGGTAAATCAAAAGTATAATGGCTTAAATATATGCAATTTTATTTATGGATCTGTGATTATAGTTTCAATTCTGTGTAATTATTTATATTGGATGATAAAAAGTTGTCCAAATACATATTTGTTTTTACATATTATTGTTCATGGTTATTAATAGCATCTGAGTGGTTAGTCATTTAAAAACATTCACCAAAAATAATATTCTTGTTTGAAATTATTGTTCTACAATGATATGCGATTGATAAAACATAACCCTAGTAGCAGACAGATATTGTACAATATTGTATGAAATTGATCAATATTCGCAACATTGTTTAATATTGTAGAATATTATTTAATCTCATATACTATCACACAATATTTTACAATATAGTGCAACATACTGTGCTAACTGGGAAGTAAACTATTGGAGAATGTGCGAGAACATCCTTCTGGATGTATTTTGAAATAAGGAAATAAAGACAAAAATAAAAGGATTTAGGCTGATTAGTATTTGAAAGCATTAGCTAGAGGACCAAATTTGACTTTCATGCTAGTTAGTATCCAGGAAAGTACTTCAGATAAATATTGTAAGTAATTATTTTATATAGCAATAGACCCATAGAATTACCAAGAAAAAAACTTTTAAAAAATGAATAAAACTTAAGAAATATATTGAGCTTTGGACTCATTATCCAACATTTAGTTTCTGAAAATATTAAACGTATATGTGCTGAATCTAACAGCAGAATTCCTTCAATGAAGATGCCACTATCATTAAAAAAAATGTGGTCTGTATGTCTAAAAGAAGCAATTGACTCCCAACTTATTTTTCCTCTCATTCTATATTTTAACATCTTTTACCAAGGTCTCTTTAAATCACTTTTTCATAAAATGCCTATGGAATATTAAAGAATCCCTTGTATTGATTGCTTCCATTGTATCATATATTAATAGAGCATTTTTGTTTTTGAAAGCCTTCATCGTTAATTTTAATGTTATTCTAAAATTGTTACACTATGTCAACAACCATCATTTTAAGCATGACTTCTAATAATTTTTATCATATTTTTAGAGCATTGAAATGATTTGAAATTAATTATTTTTGTTTGTAAGAATGAGGCCAAATTCATCTTTTTGTAGTCATAATTGAATTAAGTGAATTTAAAAAGACTTCCTCGCCTTTTCTTCAAAAACTCATCTGTGAAATGTGATCGGTCACTTTGTCTTTGAATCTGGATTTTTATACATCTTGATGTTTATTAACCCCTATTTGAATTTATAAAAATACCAAGAACTAGAGAACAAGAATACCAACAACGAGACTGATTTTATAGCAGGTTTTACATAGTTAATATTATTTATTGCTTAATTTTGGATATTTTATTCTGTCTAATTAGACATATTAAAAAATTGGCGGTCTTTTATATCAAAAAATAACCAGCGGGTGACCGAGCTCCGCTCGGAGAAAACAGGTATCGAAGCTATCTCGAAAATTTAAATTTTCAATTGGGATTTATCAAAACAATACATGCCATAAGAAAATTTGTGAAACCATTGGTGAAAAGATAACCGGTTAAACCTCGGCTTTTCATCGTCCACCAGCGATGTCATGTCTTGATGTTCCATTGGAAATCCCCATCTGCACTGGTCTCTTCCATGTTTGCTGACCATGCACGGAGCGCTTGGGTTCATATCACCACACGGGTTATGGATCATCCATTTCGAGATCAGTTCCGGATCATCTTCTGGAAACTTTATTAGTTCGCCATATTGGCTATAGATGGCAGCACGTTACCGCTTGAAACCTATTAGCCATTATGGCGAACTAATAAAGTTTGAAAATATCCTATCTGTAACTCCAAACTGCTCGACCGTAGCGCTTCAAAACCGGCGCCAATCGATTCCTCGTGGCCAAAAACCCCGGACCCCCAAGTTTACCGGAGTTTATTAATTCTGGGGCGATTTTCGACTAGGCAACCACTCCTCGTATTATAGTATAAGATATAGAATGGTTACGATGACCTTGAAATTTTTAAATAATATATACTGCATATTAAGAAGAGTAGCTTACTTTTTCGCAAATAGGTAAAATAAAATAAATTAGTTTTATTCTATAGCTGCTTCAGAATATATATTACAAAATGCTTAAATATTAATAACATATATTTATTCGCGACAAAATATTTAATGTTCATAGTAGAATATCTTTTTCTTTAGTATCATTAAAAGCCAGTTTGTTACAATATTTCAATATATTTTATGCTTCGGCATATCAAGAAAATCACATTAATGTTTATCAAATAAATAAGAAAAGACATTATTTGAAAGATCAAACTGGCATTATAATTGTTTTATCATTTTTAAGAGTTAAAATTTAATATACTTACTTTTTTTGTATTCTTGATTAAAGATTATCTTTTTTCTGCTCGATATATGTGATATAAACAGTAAAAAGATAAAAAGATAAATTTTTTATCACATTATTATTATATTTCTTTTAGTTCACCGAATTATTTTATTTTAATTCGGCCCTATTAAAAATGACATTATTTCAATAAATCTTGTCTTAGGAAAGAATAATGTTAATATTACATAGAATGAGCAAAAGATCTGGCTCTCTATATAAGCATTTATCGTTTAAAAATATTATAGTTAGCATTATGCTTGTTTGAATACATTTTAAGCTCTATCATAATGCTTTTAATAAGACCATATCCTTCTTTAGACATAACACTTGCTGCATCTTGAAAGCTCAAAAATGTTAACGCTATTTTAATTTTTCAAATTTATTTTTTAACTTACCATCTTAATGATGCACACAGCATATTTAATCATTTTTTAGTTCTTCAACGTCAGCAATTAATGTATTTTTTTTCCTTCAAGCAACCAAAGAAAAATCAGGAGCAATATTAGCAGAACGTAATTCATATCGTCTCTTCAATGCCGTTACATAAGGAGGATTACATTCTGCAGCACCAATGGAGTTAAATATTTATATTTTGGCATTTAAAAGTAGATTTGAGTTGTAGTGTTCAGAAAATAATAAGGTGTCTGACTACGTTCAAAGGAATTTTTAAAAATTATTTAAAACTATGTTTTTTGCATGTATAACTAAAATTTTTAAAATTAAATGCCACGTTTCTAGTGCTTGTTGAAACCTCTTCTTCAATAAGCTGTGAATTTAACATTTCCTCCACGTCGGTTTCAGTTAGACCTCCATCTTGCGATTCAAGCAATTCCTGAATGTCACTTGATTCTATCATGTTCGAACCCATCTCGTCCTATTCAATTCGCGATGTCGGCTATGTTGGCAGTTTGCATTGAACAATATACTTTAAGGACAGTTGTAATAAGATCTATTTTACTTTTTTTAATTAGTGCATTTGACGGCATTTACAAAGGGTAATGGGTTGGATACCTACTGGAATCCTTTTATTATTATGTATGTACTTATTAGATCCTCGAAAATAGAAATTTTTAGCTGCGAATATAGGAATTGGGTCGCATTTTGTAAATCCACGGATAGCGAAAACGCGAATGAAGGAAGCGCGAATAAGGAGCTTTTACTGTATTTATAGAAAATCAAAATGATTCCTAGATGAAATATTTTCAACAAAAACTGAAACAGACTGAAGTTTCTTTCATTCTTATATTAGATCTTAAAAGTCACTCCCTCATCTGTCACTGCCTGCACCCCATTTCGCAGAAGGGTATTCCATCTCGAATTTTGCCTGATAGATATCGCCCGCTGTATCACGTGACTGATCATTGAGAAGAAAAGCAATCCGGGCCCGGAGAAGCCGAGCTATCCGGTTCCCTGACCCATTAAATGTAACTCAGTCCGGAAAAGGTGCCTGATAAAGTGGCCGTAATAAGAGTGCTGCCGGATTTTCTTCCCTTTTCAGGGCAGAGGAAGAACGATGGCGAAATGAAATGTGCCTAATAGTAGAGAATGCTTACAAGATGTCATCTATTCCGTCCCGTATCCATGGAAACCAGTTGGGCGTCCTCACGTGATGGGAATGATACTTTTGTTGGAGGAATCTTGTTTCATGCGCTTTGGTTCCGATATGGGGACGGAGGATGAAAATGAAATATTGCTCGCGAAACGGGTTCGGAGTGAAACTTTAAATAAATTTGATGGAAAAGAGGGAAAAAATGATTTTTTTCTTCTTTTTTCAATATCCCTATTCTTGAGTTTTGGATACAAGGCAGAAAACAATGACAGGTCACGAATTGAAGTCGTTGAGTTCCGGAGTGATAGATTGTAATAGGTGAAATGTGAAATTCATGGAAGTAATATTAGAGCTGCCTAGTGTGCTCCATACGGCAGATTTCGGCAACTAATAAAAATGATTGATATTATTTCCTATGAGATTTGGAACTCTGAAAGAAAAGTATTGAAAACTAGTTTATAATTATGAATTCATCTATATAAATAAATATGAATGTTTGTCTTTATGTTTCTTATGCCTTCTTAAATTCTTCATCCGATTGCGATGAAACTTGGTCAATTAATGTTTACACTTACGGGATGATTATATTACAATTATCTAAAATAAAAAAAAAATTGGATCTCAACCGCATTTATTTATCAAGGGTTAACCTTCAAATAACTCGTCGAGGAGACGCAATAGATTTAGCAGAAATGCTAAATCCAAGTTAAAGATTAATATTTTGCAGCTTTAGTACGCAAATATCAAGTAAGTCATTCTCAGAGGTAAAAACTTTATTACATATTATGCGAGAAAGCTTTTGGGAATCCAATTCTGGGATTTTTTTTAATTTTGGTGTTTTTCGCAGTTACTTAGTTTTTCGCAAAATCTTTGAGTTTTACCGATTGATGTACTGCCTGTTGATTTCTCTTCCGATTAAAAACTGCTAAAACTATATTTAAAGTATTACAAATTAATTAAATTTAATTAATGAATTTATATTAAAAAAACTTTAACATAGAGTGTCATCTTCTACAAGTTTTAAAAATATGTATTTGAACTTGAATGGATGAATAAAAAGGATTTTATTAACGATTGAAAATTTGAGCTATATAAATCTATATATATATAAATGAATGTTCGTCTTATGTCCCTTTGTCTTCCAAAACCATTCATCTGATTGCGATAAAAGTTGGTCAGCTTATTGTTTACACCTACAAGATGGTTATAGGAATGGTACAATTATCCAAAAAGTTTTTTAAAAATCGAGTCACAACCGCATCTATTTATCAAGGATTAACCTCTAAGTAACTCGCTGAGGAGACAATAGATTCAGCAGAAATGCTAAATTCAAGTTAAAGGTTAATATTTTATAGCTTTAGTACCCAAATATCATGCAAATCATTCTCAGAGGTAAAAACATTATTACAGATTATGCGAGAAAGATTTTCGGAGTCCAAACCTGGGGTTTTTAAATTTTGGCGTTTTTCGCAGTAACCACCAAAAATACTACAGTTCAGATAATTTTGCACCATCTTAATTTTAAAAAATTATCTTTTCAACTATATTAACGATTTTATGGTATAAAAATGTTTTCTACGTTTAATCAATTTTAAAAGAAAATATTTTATTCACCTTTTCTAAAATTAAATTTGATAATTTTGGACGAATATTAAACGAGTCACGAGATACAATAAATAGTTTCTTTCATTACCATTCTGAAAAACAACAAGTATTAGAATTCTAAAACAATAAACCAATTTAATATATAAAAATGTATATTTGTTTGTTTGCAATTTATATACTGTCGTATCATTCATCCTATTTCGACAATTATATTTCATAAATATATTTTCTATGTTTAATCAATTTAAAAATAAGGTATTTTAATTACCTTTTTCTAAAATTAAATTTGAGAATTTTGAGCGTATATTAAACGAGTCACGTGATAACAACAAATAGTTCCTTTCATTACCATTCTGAAAGAACACCAAGTATTACAATTCTAAAAGAATTAATAAATCCAATATATAAAAATGTCTATTTGTTTGTTCACATTTTGTATACTGTCATATCATTCCTCCTATTTCGACAAAACATTGCCAAATTATGGATTGATTTTACTTAATATTATTTTTTTCAGCGGCACTATTGCTCTGGGTGCCAGCTAGTTTAAAATAATCGAGAGTTTAAAAAGAAAACTACTTAAAAGAAGCAGATTTATAGAGATTTATGATTAGGAATCTGAAGTTATTGTTTATTCAATGATGTATCAATAAAAAATAAAACTTCAAGCACTTGCATTAAATAAAAAATAATCACATTAAATTTTAAATTATATATAAAATACTGTTCATTTCAGTATTCTGAAACTATGACTTTTCGATTATTCTATTTCATTAAGGAGTGCGATGCAGAAGAATGAACATTTTTCAGGAAATTCCTCATCAATCTTTGATTTCTGCCCTATTAGATTATTTTCAAGTCTAATCTTTTTTTCTCTTTTTTCGCGTTTCTTTTTCTGACGGCATTGTTTTAATTCAAAATTACATATTGATGACTAATATGGCTAATTCAAATGGTGGTGCAAATTTTGCTAATTATTTCATGTAATATATTTAAAATAATAGTTTTAAGTTTTAAAAAAACGTTATTCATATTTTTTTTAATTAAGTTATGATTTTTAAAATATTTTATATTATTAAAATATATATGAAATTTTTAAGATACATATCTGCAATAAATCCCTAAATGGAAAAAATAGAGCTAAATCTTGATTATCTACTGATATCAATCTCAAAAAGTACTATAACATACAAATTTATTAAACAACCTCTAAAAAAAGAAGCGTTCTAACATTAAATTCAATTTTATTACTTTGTTAAAAAGTAAATTAAAAAATTACGAAAGTAAAATTAAAAGTGATTTAAGTAAATTACATAATTTTTTTTATTCATAATAATTTAATGCTTATTTCACTTCAGTAAATGAAAGTTACCCTGAAATATTTTACTGTGAATTAGTATCGTTTTCCGACAGTATTGAGAATTATCTGCAATGTTTACGCCTCATAAGCTTACGAGCAATCCGAGTTTATTGTTAAAAGTAAATAAATATTTATTTCCTTTTTCCTTTCATACTTCTTAAATTTTACGGAATAAATCCATTTTACTTTTACAATGAATTGATATTCAATTGAAATAAAACAATTGATTTCGAATAGAGCATGAAATATTTATAATTCATTCTCTATGTGCTTTTCATTCAATTTTATAATCTATACTTATATCTATAATCTTATAATAAAGCTATCTGTACTTATAATAAAGCTCAATATGTGTGTGTGTCTGTGTGCGTTGGAGCCCTACTGTCCAACACATAGACATACAGATAAAAACGTACAGACCTAGTGCTCCTAAATTTGGCATGTGCATAATATGTACGTGCCCTGACCTTATGCATACATAGACCTTTCTCGGAGATGTGTTTTTTTTTTTAGAATTTTTAATTAGAATTTGAATTAATTAAAAATTAAGCGAAATTTTGTCGTTTTTCCCCTATAACTTTCAAACATATTATCCCACAAACATGATTTTCACATCAAGTTAGTTAAATAAAGCAAAGTTTTCTAATGGTACCAGTATTTTAACAAATAACTTAAATTTCTCTTTTAAAGAGTTTCTAAAGAAATATTTTAACCATATTTTTCAATAATATATTTTGGACAAAACAATAAAATTTTACAACAAACGAAAAGTGATGTGAGCAGTGGGAGAAATAGCTTTTATTAAAGTGTTGTCATCATAGTGACAGAAATTCAAAGTAAAAAAGAAATCTCGGGCAAAATAAATCGAAAAAATGTAACTTTCAGTACGTGATTGGATGAAATTAAATAAATATTAAATAGTATGTTTTCTAAAAAAATAAATAGATGCAAAGGTTTCTATGATCGTTTGCAATATCTATATCATTAATTCAATAAATCAGCTTTTGGTTTATGGTAAACATGATTGAATTTATGGAGGATACGCATTTAAAATCGAGTCTAATGGCTAATTTGTAAATCATTAGTAATAGACATACATATTGTTTAGTACTGTTAACTGAGTCTAAATGAAGTGAATAATTGTATTTAATGTACCTTGAGTCAAACAATGCATTCATGATTAGTGAATGTTATATTTTTTCCCACTTTACTCTGCGAGTCATATTTAACAAAATATTTTTATTAATATTTCAGACGAAAGTCATTATATCAATCAGTTTTCTAAACCAATCTTTAAAACTGACTGATTTATAAAAAATAAATATTATTATTAAAAAAATTCTCTTTTAGAGATTTCCGTTCACCATCTTAAAGACAATATTAACTTCAGGCTAATCAATGCTTGGAATTACTCTAATCCTGATAATAAAATGAATATGTTTTAGCATTTATGAATGAGCATGTGTGTGTGTCTTAGTGTTCTACACACCAGATCATATGATCTAGAACTGCCGCTCTTAATATGTACATATTTACTTTAGAGGATGGAAAAATATTTTACTGTGAATTAGTATATTTTTCCGACAGTATTGAGAATTATCTGCAATGTTTACGCCTCATAAGCTTACGAGCAATCCGAGTTTATTGTTAAAAGTAAATAAATATTTATTTCCTTTTTCCTTTCATAATTCCAAAATTTTACGGAATAAATCCATTTTGACACATGTTCTAAAGGGTTTAATCCATTGACAAACATTATATTATAGAATGAAATACCTTTTTTGTGGAGAGGATAGGGAGAAGAAACAAATGCAGCCTTTTTTAAATATTTTTTTCATAAAATTTTCGCTTAGAATTCTATTTTTTAAAATTACTTTTTGCAAACTATTTGTTTTAACTAAGTTAATGCGTGGAATAAAAAGCTAGAAATGACGCAATATGAAAGTAATCGGAACTTATATAGTTTCAGAAAGGAATTTAATATAAAAAACATTTGGAATTCAGCGCGTGTTCGAATGTGAGCTGATGCTTATTGTAATACAAGCTTATTCTGATTATTATTAACCCTTTCTGCGCCCTCTACTCTCCATGGAAAGTTTCAGTTTCTCCTCTGTTTTAAATCGCAATAGAGCAAGCAAAAATGAAATCTCAAACATTTACAAGACGTTTAAAAGTTTTAAATTTGTAGAAGAATGCTCGAAAGGCTTTACTGCTTCCCAGCAGAAGTTTCACTTGAACGCGCTAGACAGTCCGGTAGTAAGGTCACGGCTTCGAAACTCGAGGGTTACAAGTTCGAGGTCCGATTACGCCGAAAAACAGCTCAGCCAGCTCAGGTGTCATTCTTGTCATCTGACCACGATTCAAAATGACGAGATCCATCCCAAAATAGCCCTAGTGTTGTTTCAAAACGGGATGTTAAAATGTAACTAACTAAATGAAAGCATTAGAGGCTTTACGGCCTATGAAGTGATTAATAGGTTAATCGCATTAGCCATAATATATATATATATAT